>JAOEHI010051088.1:0-50400 GCA_025447815.1 Percopsis transmontana | reverse complement strand
CATCCCGCCACATCTTATTCTGGTAACTCACCAAAACCAGTGGTTCTCAAATATTAGTGCCATTAAATGTATGCATAAAGCGGCATTATACAACTGAATACAAATAAATATTTGACTGCTTTTTACGTTAAATGTCTTTGCATCAACATTATTCAAATCATCGACCTAAATAAAGTTTGTTTCCACAAAGGTCACACACATTCCAGTTGTCTGGTAGCACACATCAGAGTGAGGATGATTCTTTGAGGATGCATTCAAAAAAGTACGCCCATCTGTGTCTAAGGTCAGTAAAACTGTATGTTGTATATACAATATACTCTAATGTACCCAAATATTTATAAAACAACATAGGCGATATATCTAAAAGTAATGTTTGCATAGATATGGTCACTGAATGGATTTTGAATTATGCTATTTTGCATAGATATTTGATGTAAATGGTGGTGTGTTTTGTTTGGCTATTTTTGTCCCTCAGGAGTAGGCCCTACATTTAGTAGTATTCTTATGATCCTTTGCCAGGATAGTCACAGTTGAGGTGTGTCACAGGAGCTAATCAGCATGGCCTGGGGCACTTCTTTCTTTAAAAGGCCACTGTGCCTGGCCTGTCAGTTAGACTATTGCATCCTCCATAATCATGTTGACACGCAGACCAGTTCTTCCTGTCTTCCCCAGTGAACATACCATTAGCCACTTTGGTCAGCGTTCTTCTAATTCTACATGCACACACTCAAGTGTTGTTTTTTTTTGGAATCTGGGCATTATTGAAGAAAGGTACGCATGATTTGGCGTGTGAGGGTATTTTTAACACTCTTACCTTCTCTCTAGGACCAGCGCATGTATGAGCTGCTGAAATATTCTCTTACAAGTTCAAAATGGGCCCAGAGGATAATACAGGAAGCAATCCAATACATTTTGTACATAAGGACTTAACAGTAGCATTTGTATTATTCCAACACTGAATACATTTTTGTATGTGCAAACATTTTATCGGCATTTTCAAAATTAGTAAAAAAAATTTTTAAATAAAATAAAATGATTCCCTTTTTCCTATATATGTATTGTGGAAAGAACTTTTTCTTTTTCTAAATACACAGCCTTGTTGTCAATCTGAATTGCTTCACTTGTCACGGCAGTGGGATTAACGACCCAAGCGCAGACACACACAGGCAAAGGTAAGGTCTCTGGCAGACTTATTATGTCCGGCACACAGAGATAGCACAGAGATAGACCGGGCAGGCAGACAGGCAAGCAGGCAGGCAGGCACGGGTATGGGACGGGGGTCGGAGAAACAGGAGCAGGTTACAGGGAAGCACAGAGACGGGGCGCTAGGCAGGAAGGGAAGGTAAGGTAACGGGAAAAATAACATGATTAAAGATTATTAAAGGCTTGAACAAGAGTGACTGCTAGAGTATTGAGTAAAGTTGAACTGGCGGCGTGCAGAGGTGACCGCAGGGTAGATGTAGACGTGAGCTTAATTGGGAACGAGCCACATCTCTCTGCTCCACACACCTTTACCTGTGAGTGAGAGAATTCTCCGGCCAGGGAGAAGGGGCAGGGGCCAAGGACGTGACATCACTTTTATCAAATGTGCTAATCAACTGATGCTATCAGGAACTCCAGCTGTCCACATTGCCAAAGTTATGAATGCTCAGGCCTATATGCGCACTGGTGAGAAGTTGCCTACTTCTTATAACCATCGCCTGCTACAAGCTCTGGCACCTGCACGCAAGGGGCCCCTGACTGGGTGCCACTAGACCCAACCGACCAGTTCGGTGATTTCAAATGTCATTACTTGTGTGTAGATTTAAAGGAAGGTTTTTGTTTTCCAGAATTATTTAGAGGCTTTACCACGGTCTCTCTCTATTAGATTTGATCGATGTTTTAATCGATTATGGCCAGAATGTGTTGTATTCTTGTTGTAAATCAGCTTGAATAACATATTGAGATGTAGGGCTACAGGATTCCTAAAAATCATCCTAAAACACAAATATGTGTGATGTATTATTTTGAATGTGTAGAAAGTTTTGAACATGAGCAGAAATCTTGCTGAAACACATATGAGCTATAAAAGTCCAGGCATTTATAAATGTATGAAAATGAAATAATTTAGGCCTATCATTGACGTGAATAGGTGTCACATGCAAATTTAAAGAGGTTACTTCCCCAAACAAAAGATGACAGAAGAGTAAATCATGCCTATATGTTTTCAGCAGGGATCATATTAAATGAGAAAAGTTGATCAACAGGAGATAATTTGAAAGCAATAACATCCAACCGTGTCCCCAACAAGACAAGTATTTTACAAATCCCATCAACCTTAAAACCTCTTTGAGGCCTATCTTGAATACTAGGAGCCTCGTAGTCACAGAGGCTGTACTGCCTGAGAGCCTTACTGCATTATATTCCAAAATATTTTGAATTGTCACCTGGTGCCTGAAGTTGTTCTTTACATAAATAACGACATTTCCACCATACATTGATGTAGAAAAGGCACAAATTCTGAAATGTTTGACGCTCTAAATTTCTTGGGGAGGACCCCCACACTTAATGTGTTCCCCACCAATGTTCAAACGAACACTATGCCCATGCTTGAAACTATACGGCCTATGCTTGAAACTTTGGAACAAATTATTTTGGGAGCGATTAGTTGGATTTAGTGGGCAGGCCAAAACAAGTTGATTGACAGTTTGGATTCGTAAGGAAAAAGCAAAGGCATATCGGTTGGGCTCGTAAGGAAAAGGCAATAGGGAAATATATACAGAAATAAATTAAAAAAATTAATACCTGATGAATTAATTAATTTAACCTAAATGAATACATAAATGTGGAAATATATATTTCCATATTTATTTATTTTATTAATTCTTTCTTATATTTACACATGTATTTATTTGTTCATTCTTTCTTATATTTACACATGTATTTATTTGTTCATTCTTTCTTATATTTACACATTTATTTATTGTTGTGGCACTTTTGAGTGTTCCATAAAAATCTAGCTTGTGGTTTCATGAGAGCACTAAACGCCCCATGAAATAGACTTTCTCCACTGACTGTACCATCACCGAAGCTATTAAATGTAACGTTCCTCATTAAAAAATAAGGCATCAGTACCCAACACAATAAACAAGTCAGTAATTTAATAAATCTGATTGGTGCCCAAAAAGGAGGCAACCAGTGAGGCTGAAGCTGTTATGTTGCTTGTCCATATTGACACTTTACATGTAAAGAGAAAATGTTTTACATTTATTTGTGGGTTAGCAGGTGGGCAAAACAAAATGCATCCGATTTTTAACACCTGCAATAAAGCCTGGATCCCAATCAAAGTATTTCCAAAGTAGTATGTGATTGCAGAAATGACTTTTACTTCAGCTGAACATACAACACAATATATCCATATGGTTTATACTTAATTTTGAGTTGAAACATATAGGGGCAGCACTGTTTTATTGTGCCTGCGTGGCAGTGCAACAGTCCAGCCTTGACTGCTCAGGTTTATGGAGACAGCTCAAATAAACATGTTGAGCAAGGTTAATACTGTTGTAGGTCGACGGATTCACTTCTTACGACAGTTAATTATAACCTTGGTCACTGATTTTTTATAAAACCTCAACTGTAGCCTCCGGCTTAAATTAACGGTTCACGGTGCTGGACCGGGATGTTTCTCCTCCACCATTCACTTGTACAAAAATATACAGTCTCCACTCCAAACAATGGGTTATGCTTTGAGGTAAGGAAGCTAAACTCTTGGGTTTAACAAAACTTCAGTGTTCCTATAAATCTGGAAAAGTTTCACAGACAAAGATTTATTTAATGATATTGATGTTACCTAAAATCAATAATAACAGAAGTAAAATGAGTGTTACATGCTTGGGGAATAGTCAACCTCGAACATAAATATTTTTGGATGTAGCAGTAGCATGACACATTAAAAGCATAATTTATTCAAACATGTGTTTAAAAATACAATGTTTGAAATATTTAACCTCCTGTGTGAATAGACCCTGCTAATTCTCCTTACCACACCAGAACATGTGAAGCTTAGTGAATTTTACCTACATAAAACAGCTGTATTGACATGTTAGCAAGGACTATTTCAGGTAGAACTTTTGAAAACACTTTCACAAGTATAGTTGAGATGTACTCATTTATTGAACTACTGGCAGCATTGTGTGTGCATCGAGTGTTGAAACATACACATGGTGGCATTTTCACTAATTACAATGCACAGCAGGATATACCTCCATAGCAATTGTAAAAAGGTGATAATACTTTAAATGCACTAAATCAAACATTTTTTACACTGGAGGAGAAAAAAAACGTTTCTCAACAAAATTCATGTATTTCAATGAGAAAACGGCAAGCATATACTGCCGGCTGACATGGACCACCTCAGTGCTCCGTGTGAAAATGCCACAGTCTGTTGAAACTGATTGTTTTATTAAAATATTTATTCATTTCAGAACACACAATCCAATGACGCAGATCAGCTCTACTGCCACAAATGCTCACGGGAACACAAGCAGCCTTTTCTGTGTCATAATTGTGGTAACATATTTGCCAAAAATTTGAAATGCAAATTAGAGGCAAATCACACTTCCAAACTCCAGTAGACACATTCATATATGCACATACAAGCACACATTTCAAAGGATGTGTAGGTCTATTAATATGCAAAAGCTGTTAAGTTTATAGAATGGTTAAAAGGGCCTGGCTGTCCGGTTGAAGCTTCTTCTGAGAAACTCGGTGGGAAAGAGGCTTACTCCTGCTTGATGTCGCCCTTTAGTTTCCTCTTGATGCGAGAGTATGGACTGAGGGCATCGTCCATAATGAAGTCATACAGGACCTTAACCCATGATGTGTAATTGGGAAGATTGTCATAGTATTCTGCTGCGATTTGCTTCACCTAGGTAGCAAGCAGAATAGAAACAAACATCAGATTTATGTAGGGAGAGAAGACACATGGAAAATTGTTATTAATTATGACCAAGCCTTCCCTTAAGACTAGGGTGCAGAACACCTTTTCTGGGGCAATAATTGTCATTATCTTTTAGCAACATCCTTAAAGTATTTGAATTAAAAAATTATTAATATAATGCACTATAAAAAAAGAAAAGCTTATTTTTTCATACATTATCCATATTGTCTGAAGTCCAATATTGGCACATCACGACTATTCAAAGGGGTGCAATTGATTTAAGGGAATCATATTCCAAAGGTCAGTAGCCTAACACAAGATAAGGCCTGTGTCTTCCTCATAAACCTCAATACACTAGAGTCCTCACATGAATCCTGACTACCTATTATTGAGGATATCCCATGACCAGGTGCAAGCAGTAAAACCAAGCACCTACAGCCAAAATAATGTGGTCCAAGTCTTTAAGCTCTAAACGGATAATCTAGCAATCACATATCTTCCTCTGTTAACTAGTTTTAACTAGGATTTCGCAAACACCGCCATGTACAGTTTGTCTACAGCACATTTTCTCCACACCTATGGTAGAATTTAGTATCAGGTCAGAATTATTTATATAGCCCTAATGACATTACAGTCACAGGGCTGCACGTACCATGGGAAGCCTGCGTCCTGGGATGCTGGGAAAGTCGTGGTGCTCGTTGTGGTAACCTACATTGAATGTGAGCAGGTTGAGGCAACCATAGTAGGAGTAGGTCTCATGGCCCTTCAGGAACATGTAGTGCTCTGCAATGAAGTGGCCAGATATGGGGTGCAGGCCCATTCCCAGCATAGAGCCAGCCAGCATGTAGACCACAGGCTTCACCCCCCAGAGCCAGTACAGGGCCACATCGAAGGAGAGCTGGATGGCGACATTGGCCAGCTCTAGATGGGACATGGGTTTGGGGTTGATGTACAGCGGCCGGATGGCGTAGAAAAGCGGCTGGAGAATGATCCAGACGAACTTGCGGAAGCGGGTGCAGAAGAACCAGCCTTCAAAGTCAGTAGGGATGTCGACGTCCACACTGTCCCCGCCCAGGTAGCGATGGTGGTCAAGGTGGTAACGCTTGAAGGACGCAGAGTAGGGCAGCCCAATTGGCAGATTGGCAAACATGGCAAAGTAGCGGTTCCACATGGCTTTGTTGTTGCCAAAGGCTGTATTGTGGGAGATCTCGTGAATTGCTAGGGTCATTGAGTGGTTGATACAGCTGCCAAAGGCATAAGTCCAGAACAAAACCCATTTCCAATCCAAGTCCTTGACCAAGAAGAATGCTAAGAACTGTACCGCCACCATCATACAAACAATCCACTTCAGCCGTGGGTCAGGACCCATTAAAGACTTGATCTCTGGGTATTTGGCTGTAGGGTAAAAACAGACACTAAGATTAGGTGTTGACTCAAAACTTTAATTCCAAGTAATTACATTTAAGCCTACATTAAAACAACAAGTCTGTTCTACTCATTACAGGTCCCTCTTGGAAAATGTCCTCACAACTGTAATTTTCAAAATTACCACCTGAAGAATTAGAATGCAATTCAGAATCACTGATGTTTGAGTGCATGTTTCAATTCTGTCATTCTAAGCTATTATTAGTATGCTATTATCATTCTGGTATTGGAGGAAACACTTAAGACATTCTCTCCATCTAGTTTTTGAAGAACATCTCTTGTCACAACAGCAATGAGTACCATGATACAGCGCACTATTATATGGCTCCAATTTGTATGTTGAAAACTACAACCAGGTTTCCAGGTGCATTACATTCATTACAGTATGCAAGCATACACTAGGGTTGGGCGATGGGTCAAAATGTTCCTATCGTCAACAGTCACTGCCAATGTATTCGGGGGTGGGCAGTCCAACCAAAATAGCAGATGTGAAAAGGTGCATCGGACCACGGTCCAGACCAAAGGACTAATGTTTGGTCCGACCCAAAGAGGTTGGTCTTGGTTCGCTTGCAGTGTAAAAACACTTGTATGGTTCGGACTTTTGGACCAATTACAGAATACGCTCTCCATTGACTTTGTATTGCCTGAAGGGTGCCTCCTCGTCTCTTTCGTCTGTCAACAAAAAACTGAAACATGTCTAAAAAGCTGCTGTGTGACGGGATGCACAGCCAAATAACTATAATAAATAACACAGAACTAATATTTTTATAAGCTGTCAAACCGAAAATAGCCGTTAAGGAGAGAAAAGTGGATACAGGCAACAGAGCCTCGTATTATTATTACTCTGAAAACTATGCCGACAGGAGAGGAACACAATATGTTAAACCGCTTTACCAAGCAAAAAACATTAGATATTTCACCATGTCAGAGGAATATTATACAAAGTTTTCCCATTGTTCCTGCTGATGACTCCCGCCTTATTGTATACATCCACATAAGGACACACGCCCGTCTAAAAACCAATCAATTTAGTATTGCATAGCAGCCTACGCAGGTGATGAGGTGAAATGCGCTCACAAAAAATGTGAAACCAAACCTAACCAGATCAATGTAACAATGCCCTAAATAACCAAAACAAAAAGGACTTTAAAATCGGCTGAAAAAATAAATAAATACACACACCGCCGACGGATTCGGCCAGCGTCGATTCCTGATGTATACGCCATATCGCCCAACCCTAGCATACACAGTATGTATGTATGTACGTACATGTATGTATGTATGTATGTATGTATACATGTATGCATGCGAGCTAAGTATTATAATGTACCATAGGCAGCGCAGTGTGCAAGTGCGTGGTCCGTTTAGGAGTGTGTATGGTCTGTATGAGTGAGAATGCAGTTTGAGCCTCACAGAGAGCAAGTCTACGCCACATTTGTATCCTGCATACACACGACAAGCATCAATGCATCTCGTCTCACATGATAAGGAAGCTAGTAGATGAGTATTAGATCATTTTACATGTTCAATGTCGTTTTTCCTGCATTTGCAGAGTTCTGGCTATTCAGAGACAGACATAAATAAGCTATCGGTCTCCCGTTAGTGATCCAACAGTACATCATGCTGTAACATTATTGGTTGCATTTGGAAAGGTCAGCGGCAATGCGTGAAAGTTCACACTGTGTAAACTTTGAGCGCAGTGCTACAACACCTGGGCTGAGCATACTACCTTTTCTCATAAAAAAAAAAAAAAACAATAGCTCTGCCAGTGCTGAGGGATTTTGACACTTATGTTTACAACATAAACTGCCCATTTAGCAATTTCGCACAGCGCGAAAAAAATTCTAATTCAATTGATACAATTAATTTATCACTCAACCCCAGCTGGCAGCATTGATACTGGCCCTGCTTAAAGGGGCACACCTTCATTTGTGTTCTAGACACAAATGAAGGAGTGCCCCTTTGTTAACTTAATTTTATATCCAATCCAATTATACACAAACCAAATACAACCAATTGTATATCTAGACTATCCTAAAATAGAGTGCACAAAGCATGAAAGCAGGTGAGAGTCCATTAACTCATTTGCATGTAGCCTATACCAACTGCGTTGTTACTCGTTACTTTATGCAAATGAAAATGGTCTGGTCGAACTCTTATTACAAGTAAGAGCAACCAGTTGTACACACAACTCTGAACTGACCTTGACTTGCCATGTAAACATCCATGTGTTGATAAGACGATAAGAAGTGTTAACTCAGTCACTGCCTGAATTATTATTTTTCACCAGTTTACATGAGTGGTGGTAGTTAGACTAGCCTTCAAATACACTAATGGCTCGTTTCCACTGAGCGGTACATTACAGTTTGATTCGGTACACAATTATTTCTGTTTCTATTGTCAGAAGTTGTGAATGGTACCAAAATACCGATCCGCACCATACTTTTTTGGGACTCCTCCGTTGGGGTACGTAGCACAGTGGTACGGTACCCAAAGGGTGGTGTTAGACTCACTGCAGACCTTTGATAGGTCACAATCTCTGCTGGATGTCCTCCATTGTTGTTTTTACTGTGTCGCTTTCTTCTTTGTGCGAGTATGACGTTGATCACAACTTTGACGCAGCTATTGCGATCCGGCATACATCCCGCCTATCAAGTAAGGGTACTGTTGGCAGTGGAAACTCAAGCCGGATCAGGAATTACCATCCTGAATTGTACTGTACCGCTCAGTGGAAACGAGCCATAAATGTGCTTGGAGTCAGTCTATTCAGACCTGAGTGTACTCCTTATCAGCTGATTGTGTTAAAGTTGTAGCTCACACAAAAACTTCTTGACACAATGGAAAACACCAAACAAATCAAATAAAGGGATCAGATAATTCTTGGCAGTAGAGTAGTAAAAAGTAAAAACATGCACAGTTACTCAAGCTACTACAGCCCAGGATACTGATGTAATTGTGCCTGCATAGGAAGTGAAGAGAACTGTAAAAGACATGTTACAGCAGAGACCGACAAGAGTAATCTTGCAGTAGTGGGACTGGGGCATGTGATTACAGACACATAAGCTCTCAGTAGGCAGTAGGGTCTTCGTAGCTGGCTCTAGAACTGCATACAGGGCTTAATAAGTAACAAATAAAGTGAAGCAGTGGTGCAAACTGTGTGCCACAAGGGGCCTGTACGTTGTCATGAAAACCAGTCACTACACTAGGGGATTACACAGATTCACTACAGTGGGACAAACTAATCATTAAAATCAGCTGCGGTGGTTGGAATATCGGTCTTCCTTTCAAAACAATTGTATAGCTGCAACACTGATCTAGTCTTCTAAAATTGAGTGACAAGTAGGTTGGTGAAAGATGTTTATTACACAGTCTAAAGGTGTTGCCTGATAAAACCCACAACACCTCTTGGGAAACAAAGGCGTTCTGCTCTCATATGGGATGACTAGCAGTCAGTGTCCAATGTGTCTCCTGACACAGCTGTACTCAGTAGGGAGTATAGCACACAAACATGAATAATTCAGCCTAGGACAACCCGCTGTCAATGACTTCTTTATGAGTCCCGCACAGCTCCAGTCTCAATACAATGGGAAGACTTTCCGTTGACCGATTAACTTAATTGTCTGTTGTGTTAACAGTGAAAAGAAAAAAGACAAACAAGGGCTTAACAGAAAACCTACTCAACTGCAACCACCCAATACCCTGCACTGGGACCACCTGAAGCTCGTTGCAATAGTCTCTGTAAGTTCTGGGATTCATAAAATGGCTTTGGTGTCTTCATAAACAGAACTAGCAGTTATGGAGGCTTCCGAGAATACAGGCCAAACTTAAGCTTTAGTTGTCATTCACAGCAGTTATTGAGGTTACACAGAGAAGGGCTACAGCCCACCCGTGTTGGGGCCAGTCAGTCACGTGATAATAGGTTGGCACTATCCACTTGTTGTTCTTCATTTTAGCCATGATTCTAAAATTCAACAATGTAACAATATAAAACCAAGCAAGTTAGGCCAAAATCGACCAGCAATACCAGTTTCGAAAAACATTAATTGTGTATGATACTTCACTAGTAAAGTCCAAATTCACCCATCATGAGCAAAGACAAAGTTCATCGTGTCAGTCCAGGGAGTGGCACTATAATAATAGGCGTCTTATAGGAATATCCATTATTATTATTTACATCCATTATGTAAATTGGTAAAAAAATCGACTTATGCGGTACATACCATCTCTACAATACGACATGGAATTGGATCGTATACCACCATTACCCTCGCATTTGAATTATGCGGACGTGTAACGTTAATCTAACTTCTTCAGAGTAACGGTACCGTTTGCTTAGATGGGCTACAGTACTTCCGTTTTTATTTTACTTACATTTACTTACGAGTACGTCATCACTCAAAGACAGAACAAATATATAAAATGCACTACGTCTATACAACTGCTAACGTTACCTAATAAATCCATTATATCCCAGTAGCCACTTCAATGTTACCAGCAGCGTCCTAACGTCTAGTTCTCCGGCGTTACAGCTAATTTTAGCTTTGAAGCTAGCGAAAGAAAGACAAAAAAAACTCACCCAAAATTTCTTTTCTCCTGTCGGCGTGCGGCTGGTCTGTATAGACCCATTCGAAGTCCTCACGCACGACACGGTTCCCCATGTTTTATCCAGATCTTATTTACTGGGTGTCCAAATGCGAATGGCGCCTTCCACCAAAATGAACGCGTACAAGCCACACACCCTTTCCTATCTATGGGCCTCATACACCAAACCGCTTCCCTGCCAGTTGGCTGCGTGTCTAGTAAATGCTTTGATGACAGAGAAGAATAGTAGGCCTATTTAAGATCAACCACGCCTACTATATTGTCTGGGACTCTTCCGCTAATCTTATTTCTTATTAATAGTAGAATATGTACCGTATTCCGGTTGTAGCATGTGTGTTAAGTAAAAGCGTATTATCTACATTTATATAGCAAAAAATAAATGCTTGATATGATATACATGTGTGATGCTACCAAGCATTTCTTTTTGAGTCAAAACACAAATTTAGAAGTCAAATAGCCGATTTTCATTTAGCAAAGTGGTGTCCTAATGTATACCTTTATCTTTCATTATTTCATCTTATCTTCTCTTTCCTAGTGCGAGTGACAAGATGATGCAAAGATTTGAGAATATTGTTCACCAGTAGGCCAACTATATTTACTACAAAGTCAAACAAAGGGTAGTGTTTTTTAAATTAGGCCCCAGGGATTTATTTTATGACTAATTGGCCCAACTGGGATAGATTACATTGTCCCAATGATTCCCTTTGACATGATTTTTAATTATATCAAAGGGAAAGACAATGACTCTAGTAGTTCATCATTTGTCTAGTCAAATTTATTTATATAGACCTTATTCTCAATACGGGGCAGCACAGGCATACATTTCACCTGGAAACTAAAACAAATTGACAACTTCTACTCCTTTGTACTGTTTAATGACTTGATGTAAAATTGGGGCCAGAATAGAAGGGTTCATGGGTGCCTCCAGCAATACACTTTTCCTGTTTTGCTCTACAGGGAAGTTCAGAAAGTGAGCACTGAGCATGTCATGGTATTGTTAAATAAATTGTACAGGAAGTATGTGCTCCCTAATGTAAAAACAAAGAATTGCCTTTAATCAATCTGCACAGAGTGAACAGGCACAGGAAACATGTAGTCTTAAGTAAATATCCTGTTATACAATTAGATCATTTAGCAGACACTTTTATCCAAAGCGACTTACAATTACATGCTGCTATTACATGAAGCTGAATCTTCAAGGATGCTTACAGGTAGGCCTCCTCCAGGGATTGAATCCCCTGTAATTGTTTGACTGGTACAATTAGGTCACGCTTTTATCCAAGAAAAGATTGGATAAATCTAGACTACCTGTCCCTATACAACATAATGCCAAAAGAGACACACTAAACTGTATCGTGGTGTAGCCGCCCCCACACATTTCTGATAAGATTATGGCGTGTGGCCAGTAGTTCTCACATGACCATCTAGGGAAAAGTTGTTGTTGACTGAACTAGATTGACAACATGTTCATAATGGAAAACTAGTTCAGAGAAAAGTGACTCCTGAGAATCGAGGCCATAGTGCCTAGGCCAAGGTGACCGTAGACTGATGGTAGTAGCAGTAGAGGTTTGTTGTTTGGGAAGGCTAAGGAAGTCTTGTTATACAGTGTTCTGGGTAAGATGTGCAGTAGCACTTCTCATCCCCCAGGTCTACAGACCAGGGGTCGCTAGCTAGCAAGATTGTGAAATAGTTTCCCAGAAAGCATTAGATCAGCTGCATGAAGTGAGTCCTTTAATAGTCGTCTCACAACCTACTTATATTCTCTTGCATATCATTTCAGCTAATCTGCTTTGGTCAATCACTGAACACGTTTGCCTGGCTGTGTTTTCATACCAAGATATTTTACTTACTTTACTGCATTTCCCTGTTATTGTCTTCTGCACAAAAAAGGGTAAATACCTTAAAATGTGGTTTTGTGTATTACAGTGCTAAATAACTAAAGCTGACTTGAGTGGAGGCTAAAGGGAGTTTTGGAGGCTAGACTTTTCCATCATCCCCTTTATGGTTTACACATGGCATTTTAGCATTATAATCCTTGGATTTGGGAGTAAACACATTAGTAAGTCCTATTTCCCTATTCCTGCTATTTCATCTTCACTGTATCAGTGGCAAGCCAACCTTCTCTGATCAACAAAGAAGTATTTATTTCAAATGTCCCCTACGAGACTCCATGCCAACATAAACACCAACAATAGCCCACCCATATCTGGATATGTTAACTTGAATTTTAATAGGTTTGATTTGTACATTTGTAACAGTAAAGTGTGCAACAAACCATATAGTTTGGCCAAAATTGGCCAGCTCAAACGTTTTTTTTTCTTGGTATACATACATGAAATAATTCACAATCTACACTTTGAAGTACATGAAGTTTACAGTCAAATTTCTAAATTGAGACGCAGTCTCAAATTAAGCCACTAGATTACATATTCTTGTTATCTGCCCTGTGTGTTTTCTATAATACACGCTTGTGTCCACTGCGGTCTAATTCGCTTTTCCCAGTTTAATTAACTGTCATGCCATGAGTGACTGAGGTCATCCAAAAAAATAATAAAAACAAGAAAAACTAATTTCCAGCCACAATATGGGCTCAACAGCTAACCTCACAAGGCAAGACAGAAGTATGCAGTACAGAGGAAGGGAAATGCTCTGCAGAATGACCCCGAAATTTAAAAAAACAAACATAATTGGAGGGAAAGAATTATGTATGGTTGGTCTACCCATTTGCCAAGATACACGTAGTTTTAGCACAGGCCTACTGTTACAAGTTTGATAAGTTCCCTTAAACAGATTCACAATGGGGACATGTTTATCATTTGGATTTCAAAGATCATCCCTAATAAAAGCAAACAAATTTAAGCATACTTAAAATTGCCAATTTAAATTTTTGTTACTTTTTTCCCCCATTAGTGGCCAATTACATCACCATATAAAGCAGCTTTTCTCCTTAACAGCACAGATTCTGTTTTTCACCTGCACATTAAGAGGATCAAGTGCTTTACTGACTGATGATATGATGAACAACCGATGTCAAACAAATGTTTCAACATAACAGTGGAGCCAAGCGAGAGTGTGTTAATAAGCACTAGCCCAAAGAAAAAATAGATACAATTATTATACATTTATATTATCTCTGCTGTATTTGCAGTGATGGAACAATTTCTCTCAATGGTTCTCGAGGCACGTCGGGTTGGAAAGGAGAGTCCATTCACAAGCAAGATTACTCTCCATGATAGACCCACTTGCTAAGCAGAGAGGGCTAGTGCTAAACACCATACGTTAAGGTGATGGTACAAGGAAAAGCAGTCTTGACTAATGCTATCATACTATACCAAAACTATACCCTTTTTCCATATAATAGTGATTCAAGGATTGACTGGGGCAGGCTGGACTGCCAATTTGGACAGGGGACAATCAAGCAAAATAAACCTTATCTTTATATATTGCACTCGAATAGTGAAGAACAGGTATTAGTGAAATAAATGCTCTTATTTGACAACCATAATTTTTTTTCAAGTTTCTATCTATGATAATAGATAAAATAGGTTAATTCCCAACATCTCATTGAAATCCAACATTTTCTCTGAGGGTATGATAGGATTTATCCTAAATGACAGTTGATGCGGGGTTCTATTAGAACATGGTGCTCAAAATACATAAAAGTCCCCATGTAGCATATATGGTTGAGACGCGAAATAGAATTGGGTATATTATATTGACATCGTGCTCCTCTATTTAATGCTTAATTGCTTCCGAGTTGAGTGGCTCAATTTATAAACATGTAAAAACTCGACGCTAACCCTGTCACTTAAAGCTGCCGCAAGCAACAGTTGGCAATTGACACTTTCTTTAAAGATGCGAGCAGGTGAACATAAATGATAATGCCTATAATTTAAACAAAGCTGATGTGTGTGCCACTTCCTTGTTTATTTGCTTAAAAATAATCTGTTATGCTCAGGCGTCTAAATAATCATGCCGACAGATTATACGTTTTTAAAAAATAGATTTTGATACAAATAACAAAGAAATGTCTGTATCAATGCCCTGCCATGTTAGCTCACTCAGTTATGTTCACCTGACGCTTAATTAAAAAACAATAATAAAATAAAATAAATGGTGTCAACTCCTAAATCTTTTGTAGACCGGCTTTATTTTTTGCAAGATCCCGGTAACTTTTCAGGCTCAGTGGTTTAGCTGTGAATAGCAGCACTTAGTTAAACACTAATGTTGGCTACCGCAAGCCCAAAGACATACCAATGAGTGGTGTTAACTGTATGCAATATAGTGGGAGATGGCATGTGGTCAAGGTGTGGTGTACTTGGAGGGGGGGTTATAAAACACTGTCAATGCATACAGAGACACTCCTGACTCCTCACACAAGACAGTATTTGGGAGGGGGGGGGTTAGGGAAATCAATCAGATCTCAAAAGCCCAAAAAGAATAAAATAAAACTAAAAACGTTTAAACGTCCCCTCATTTCTTGCTGCGCAGGCGTTTGGAGTGCCGAGGGAGCTCCAAGCTCTTTCTGGTACGCTTGAGCGACAAGCCACCCTCGCCGTCCGGTTCTCCAGATAGTGAGGCCGTCGCCCCGACGCCGCTAGCGCTGGATGTGCCTACGGCAGTGGAAGCCAGGATGGCACCGGCAGACGTCGGCGGGGAAGGGGCGGCGGCGGCGGCGGAGGCAGAGCCGGCCCGGGCTCCCACCCCGCCCACGGTGGCGGCGCTGCTGTCCATCAGCTCGCGGAGCTTGTGCTCCAGCTCTGCGAGGCGCGCGTTCTGCTCCCCGATTACCTGAGTCTGCTCCAGCAGCTTCTGCTCCTGGTCCTGTAGCTGCTTCTGCTGCTCCAGCTGCTTGACGCGCACCTCCTGCATCTCCCGCCGCAGCGCCGTCATGGACGCACCATTCACCTTCACCTGCTGCTGCACCTTGGTCATCTCTGAGCGCGACGGCGTGTTTTTGGCCAGCAGGGACATGGTGGTGAGAGAGGTAGAGGGGCCGGCCACTGAAATGAGGAGGGAAAGAGAGAGAAATAGAAATTTGGGGGGTGACTATGCGTGGGCTAAAAGAAAACAAATAACAGCCAGCAGTCAGTCAAGAACTAGAATTCTGTAAAAGAATGGAAATGGTGAGGATGTAACCACGAACAAACTATAAAGACTAATAAACTAAATACATTAAAATATAAAGTAAATATTCTGGTGTTTATTATAATCTTTTAAAAATATGTATTTAATAAATATCAATAAATGACGACACTATGCACAAAGACAATTTAGTGGCTTCCTGAGCAATACCAAGAGCCTTGAATGTAACGGAGCAATAAGCTCCCCAGGATGGTAGACTCAGGGTGTTTCTCATAGTCAAGGATGCTTCCTTGGTAGGACAGGTCTTTCCAAGTCGGGTCCTTCAGAGGCTAGGCAAGACTCACACATAATGGAACCGTCTGGCGAGTGTGCCGGTGTGCGTCACTGAAACGATCCCGCCTTCAAATCCTCTTGTACGTGCGCATAGGATTGTGGGTACTTTAAGAACGCTGAGGATGCACACATGCATCCTTGAAAATTCTCTGATCAAAGGACTCAGTCCTTGGTAGAATTCAAAGGATCCTAGACATCAGAACAGTCCTGCGGCGGGTTAAGGATCCTTCCTTGATTTTGAGAAACACCCCGACACTTGGTGGTGGTGTGTGCAGTAATCATAGCAACCTTCATGCAAAACAACGAACAATACAAATCCCATCAGTAAAGGTCTTCTCACATTCTATTACAATACTGCCTAACATTACACGAGGGGAGTAAACAGAGAACACATGCTGAACTCCTTACTAGGTTCCTGACCTCCCTGCATAACTGAATTAAAAAAAATAAAAATTTAATTTAAAAAAAAAAAATCACATCCTTAAGTTCTCCTACCTTTGACCTTTCTAACGCGGGCAAGCTCGTGTCCATTACCTGGGGCAGAGCCGATGAGGCGCCCGGACAGGTCTGCCCCAGGCAGCCTTTTCTTCAGGATGGGTACGATCTTCTCGTCGAAGTACTCCATAGCCATGGAGGAGATGTCCCGCAACTCCTGGAGCACCTCGTGGGCCCTCTGCGGGGCACGCGTCGCATTCACGTACCGCAGCACGCGGTAAATCTCGTCAATCACCTTTTAAAAACACAGAAACAGAGTTACGCTATTTTTTTATCTGCAGATAGCCATCCATTTAAATTATAGATTACAAGTAAAATATTTAAATGTAGTGGACCCAAGTAGACGTTACCTTACAAAGATCATTATGGCTTATCAACAAAGGCTTTGAAATTGACATTAACCTTAATTAAATTCTAGTTTAATTTTAATCTTATCCCCAACAATATAGCCAGTAGCCACTTGGACACCGTGGTGAGTCAGTGTTCTGAACACAAAACAAGAGTTTTGTTTAAATTTGAATGTCTATGAATGATTTACATTCATTTCTGTGTTAGGCCACATTTTGGTTATTTATTGATTCTCACAGCAGCCATCTTGTTTGAAATAATAGCCTGGTTTATACAGTGTTTAAAAGTTTTGGTCTATACAGGCCAAATATGAAGTTAAGATCCACCATTTGGTTCCTGAGGACAATTTTTTTAAATTCATTTTCACAAAATTCAAAATAGTGAAAAATCCATCATGGTGTACTATATGGGTCTCTTGGGCCAATTTTCTCCTTGTGAGAAGAGAAACTCTGGACCAAATGTAATAACTGAAGGTAAAATCGGGTGCGGGGAGTGGTCTGTGAAGTTATATTTGGATTGTTATTGCGCCACCATGAGGCAGCTGTGCACAATATCCCAACCAATCCATCCATTTTGTGATCCAAAGTGGATTAAAACTTTTCCCAGGTCTAATGCACATAAATACACAGGCAGACACACACTGGGATATCACATTCATATGAGAGGGTGAGTTAATAGTCCTCCCTATTCAATATGCAAGTTTGTAATAGCAAAGTGTGGCTGCCCTCTACTGGTCAAATCAGTGCACCACAGTCTGTAAGACTAGCTTTCCTAAAGCACAAATAATTTTAACGTATTAATGCATGGATTAACAAAGGAATATAGTATTTAAGAAGTAGGGTGGTGTCTCTCCAACTGGGTTACTCCCAACAGTTAGCCTGTCAGAAAAGAAAGACTCACAACAACAACGAAAGTGAGGACAAACATCTGTCATGAATGTCACAGAACTGCTGATATTACTCAATGAGACTGTTAATACTAATACTGTTTGAACACGTCCTTAGTTTCCTGCTAATGGCGGACAACCACACCGCAGGGTTTAAACTCACCTTTCCAGGAATGAAGCAGCAGAGATTGGAGTCAACATATTTCATGAAGGTCATGTTGAGCAAAGATAAACGCGTTTCCACCGCAGCCAGGATATCAGCATGACGGGCCAGCGAGTGGTTCCTTCTCTCGGACTCTCGCCTAGCAACAATTCACAGCAAACACATTGATCAAGGCTAAACAGAGATAACACCTCATCTAAATCTACTGGATGGTTTTATAATTGGACAATTATTATTGTCTGAAAAATGTGAGAATTTCGTATATTAACACTCTAAAGCAGTTTTTTGCACTGAAATTATAGGGCCATTTTCAAAATCATCCAGGCTTTGCACATATTTCTGACCATATTAGGGTCCTGGTAGTTTCAGCCTATACCACACAAATAATCTCTACAATGGATATAGTGAGTATGTTCCATAGCCCATGGGGCTGTAGATTAAACTAGTGTCATGTGACTGAAATTCTTTTGGTCGCTCCAAAGTACCCACAACTCGTTCATGTAGTTTGAGTCCTCTGGGGTTATAAAAAGCAGATAAGAGAAGATGGGAGTGAATGCCAGCCTTTTACAGGCTTCAGACTGCTGACCATTAAATCCTTTGAGCAATTTGTGCTTGATTAACTTGACAAATCTAAGACACCATTTCAGCGTCTGAAAACAAATCACGTAATTCTACTTTTTTTTGCCTAATCTAACACTGTATTTATGTATTCATTTAATATGACTAGGACAGTATTTGAAGAATTCTTCCTCTCCAACTATTTCTAAGCTTCTACTGGGCCAAGTGATCCAAAGCACCATTCCTGGCACTCTCAAGTCAAGACTCCACGCTCTCTTCAACTGTTTTACAATATGCAGCCTCAGACACTAGAACATAAATATAACAATGGACTGTAATGAAATTAAATAGTCATAGTATCTTTCTGTTGTTTGTTTGTTGTTTACATATATTTTTGGGAAAGAAGTCATTTAACTTCTCACCAACCTTTTCCTAAATTTGAACTAACCAAATTTTATTCTGGCACTGTGACGCTTAAGTGAAGTTGACACACCTCTGATATAACTTTAGTTACATAGGCATAGATAACTACATTTGTGATATTTAGTGCATCTCGTCCCAGAGAATTGTCTTGTCACAATCTACAGGGTAAGCCACAACTTCCAGACAGAAATGTGATCAGGACAATACACAAAACAAGAATGTAACAGGCAAGAAAAGCATCAATAGTCACCCAGGACGAAAAGGATTGTTAGCATACGACAATTGTTTTATCCATCAAAGCTCCACTGACCTGGGCAGTTGTGCTTTCACCTGTCTCTGACACAGGCTGTGGTAGCGCTCTACTCTCAGGAAACCTTGGTTCAGAATGCGCTGACATATCACATCCATGCGCTTGCATACCTGGAGATAAAGGCCAAAAGAGAACCATTAAAGATGGGGCAGATTATTTTAATTAAGTGTCTAATGAAAACAATACATCCAACCCAAGCCACCATGAACCTTGTGGTCAACCCCATAGGTTCTGTATGCATTCTGTACCAGTGAGGACTTGCACAAACAAGAGCCACATGCTATGTAGATCTTGCACAAACAAGATCTGCATTGATGTGGCCAGCAACTCTACTCTGAGCTAGAATAATACATCACATATATGATCAATTTTGAGCGTGGAAATAGTATAAATAAATATAGGAGTAATTATGTAATCGAATTCAAATTTGCACGTTAGCATTAAATATGATAGAAACGTCCGCAAGCTATTGCTATTTGACAAAATTTGATCATTCTCGTCAAGGTCCATTTAATGATGGGGTAGACTAGTTATCGGTGTATAGTATAATAGGAATTGGGGCCCTGGCTCATCTGCAGCCAACAGCTGGTGCGCTTGGGTGTTGTTGACACGAAAAGCCAAGCTTGGCAGACGCCAACCAAAGCCCACCGATTGGGGAGTGATGGTATTCCATTAAACATGCACACACTGCATACAAAAATATTATCTATTATCAGTTCTACAAATTTTACATACACGTCACTCCTACAAAAGAGACAGTCTGCCCTGTTCATTAGCGTTAGCTTTTGTTAGCCATCTAGCCCGCATTGCATTGCACTGGCTGTGTTGCAGACAGTTTGTGGTTTGTTTTTGTTCTCCCTTACCGAGCGTAGCAAGCTGATTTCGTCGTAAGACAAAAAATTTAGGATCGTCTCAATTGCCACAATTGGAAGACCTAATAACGGATTGTTCTGGTGTGGTTGGTCCGGTGGTGGCGTGGACAATCTCGGTGACACCGAGTCAGAATCGAGGGACCCAACACCTCCATCAACTCTTTCTACGACGGCCGCCATCTTCGTTTGCTTAGGAGCTCGAGGGAAGTGACGTCAATAGGGGAATCCTGTGGGCTCCTGTAGGTCTGCCTGTGGAGCATTCACACAGAGGCTGACCATTAGGTCCATAGAAAGCCATTATGAAGGAATGGAACCTAGTATACATCTACTTCTTTAGTTGGAACTCACAATGCAACAAGGGAAAATCAAGTTACAAAATGGTTCCAGTAAAGGATATATCTCTCCAGAAGAATGTGGAGCATTCGATTTACTTGTATCTGACACCAGCATTTGTCGCAGTATTTTAATATTTTAGGCATGTCTGGCAAATACCATGTCAGTGCACAAGTATAATGTTTGGGATCTGATATCAGGCGGTTGCAACAAATCTTTATTTTGCTTTTGTAATGAACCAAGCAGCAAATAAAATAAACACATTGATATCTGTAACAGTCGCTGTTTGATCATCAAGAATAAAGTAAGATATTTAACATAACAACCCAGCTAACATGCTATAATCAAGTTTCTAGTAATTTAGACTTTAATAAATCCATTCAGAAGAATCAATTTCATTAAATGTTTACCTACAAATACAAAATAAATCCAGAAATATGTACATGCACTGTAAGTCAATAAAGCACAAGATGCCACTGAAATATGTTAGGCTGCAGAACAGCCACAACTTTAGTAGCTAAATGCAACCAAATATATAAAAATGTTATTAGTTCAGCATAAATCTGCATGCAGTAAAGTATGAACAGTCCCGCCCAGTTAAGAAAACATATCTCAGATATTTCTCTTAGTCCAACATCATTCCATTCCCGGAGAATCCAGCTCATTCAGAAATCTCCGACACTTGGTCATTAGAACTTTGATGGCCTCTGTGACCAGGACGTCTGGCGTTAAGATGCCAGTCGACTCAACTGTAACTGTGGATTAAAATAAAAACATGAAAATACTATGGTGACAAAACAAACAACTGTGAGAACAAGCAGGTTACTACAGGAGTGACAGATTTTTTAGGCGATCAAATCCAACTGGCCGACAGTGCTGTTGTACATTGACATGCACTGTCTTTGCCGACACAGACAGCCTACATGACAATATCCCTGATTGGATAAGAAACACCCATCCTTGCATGCCACTGGACTGTGTAAAATATTGTGTCGTAAGGCAACAGAAACTCATGTGTAGCTGTGGTTTCCGCTTTGCGGAAGGAGCGATCTCCATAATGTTTCATATAATGTTTACACATCTATGAGGCACTTACAGATGAAATGGTCTCGCACTCTTGCAAGCTTAACCAAGTTCTTGAGGTCGTCATGTCTGAGGACTTCTCTAGTGCACGTATCCAAACGGCTGTTAAGAATTTTGGCAACCTTTTTCCCTGGGGTGGAAAACATACAATAACTTTTTTTGTAATAGAAATGACAAAAAACAGAGATATATATATATAAATAAATGTAGGTCAAATGTAAAGGCTGGTTATCTGATCAGCTGGTAGAACAGCTATAGCATAATTTAAAAAAACATTAAATCTTTGTACAAGAGTGAAAAGGTGCGTTTCATTTACCCTTTATGTCTACCAGATCTATAACACCTGGAGAGAAGCAGCGTTTTAGACGCTCTGCCTTTTCTCCCTCTACTGGCTCCAGCAGTGTGATCTCTGGCAGGAGTCTGTAACTGGCTGTAGCTACTGGAGAGAACTTGGCATGGTCCTTACCTGGAGAGGAAAAACACAGGAGTATCTCAAGTCTCATTAAAACAAATATTGATTTTTTTTTGTAATATGATTTTAATTAGCCTACTGCTGATTCATAAAAGTCGCTACATTAAAAGTTCTGATAGGTTGTCAAGCGGACTTAAGCTACAGAGTCGAGGGTTTAACCAAAGATCCATTATGCTTTAAAGCAGAACTCCCCAGGACACAAGGAATCCGGAAAAGCTTAAAACTGCAGCTTTAAATAATGTCCACTTACCAATGCCTTTCACGCAGTGCATGACTATGTCCAGCTCCTGGCCTGGTCTTAGCTGGGCTACGAGGATGTCTCCATACACTGGGCCGATATTTGCATCTGCAAACACGTCTGCCTGGTTCCCAATGGGCACCCACTTCATGTCCTTGGAGTACACTAAGATCAGACATTACAGAAACATTGAACGAGTAACATCTGGTTAACTGTGATCAAGAACGTCATAAATCATTGACAGTTAATAGAATATTTGGCACACAGGACTGGACAGGACAAGATTGAAAGGCACTGTAATAGTAAACCAATATCTACCCATATGATTTAGGTACAGTTCACGTGGGTCAGAGGAATCTTTGCTGGCTCTGGGGTTTCTGGTGCACTTTATTTTGAGCTGAAGTTGAATTGTGTCTATTTCTGAACCTTCCTCCTCCCCAGACGCATCGCCTGTGAACAGCAAAAAAACATGTATTTTTTTCTAACAACTTTACACAAAATTAAAAAAAATAAATAATAGAAATCGTGGGATGATGGGAAGATGATTTTACCAGCATTTCGATACTCAAACAGTCTCGGGTCAGCCTTGATAGGGATTAGGCCCAATCGGTGCGCAAGGATTTCATCTTGAACGATGGATGTGTTATTATAGATGAACACCTTCTCAACAGCCATAGTTGGCACCTAGAAAGAGCATTGAAAGTTGTTAGACCTTTCTGTTTCTCTCGTTGTTTATCTAGCTTATTCATTCAAGGTGATCTTTAGAAAACCACATTACTGTTTTGCACTGAAGGATAACTGCAGACATGGCATTCATTCATTCATTCATCCATGGTCCAATGACAGACATAGGTAAAAAAAGGCGGAGTGTGCTGCATACCTCTGCAAGTAATATCCTTCGGAAGGCATTGGCAATGGAAGCATCTATCCCCACCATGTCAAACTCCATGCAATTCTCATCCATATCAACAATATCGATTCTGAAATTCTGCAATGAGGGGTGACACTGCAATTTAATTTCCAGAAAAACACCAGCATAAACAATTTTTGTCTTATCAATAATTGGGAACTTTACCTTTTGAAATCTCTGCATATTCCATGTGTCATCATAGCCTGGGTAGTTTCCAGGGAAATCTGTAGTATGAACCTGAAACAAATAAATGATTATCATTATGCAGAGATACATCATGTCAACAGGCCGAGCCCAAGGCATATACATTTTCACAAATGTGTTGGGGGCAACAGCGCACTTGGGGAAAAAAAACCTAAAAGTTCGGCTTTATTGTCATTTTTTCCTTTTTGCACACATATGTCCTCGTCATTTTCTGCAAAATATAAATACTTTATTTATTCCTGTCCTGTTTCCCACAGTTTAGTTAGAGCTACAGCTGCTATAGTCTAACCCAGTTTAACAGAAGACTTAAGCACTCAATGGTAAATAGAACTTCTTGCAATACTCCCAGAATCGAACACCTAGTGGTCTGTCACGGGAGAAAGGAGATAACGTTAGGCAGGCAACCAGACTTCAGTATCATTTTGTGACAGCAGATGATCCATAGGCAAAACCGTATCGTTTAAGTGTAAAATATCCATGCCACAAAACGTTAAAACGTAACATGTTTTGATTTAATCATCAGTGATCCTCCAACACGAATTCAATTTAACGTTAGATGTACAAACGCAAGTGTCGATAATATAACATTTTAGGAAAAGTTAAATGCCTTCCATCCATCTGTCCTTAGCCACTGAAGTAGCCTACACAAGATAATTAATAAACAGAGTTGATTATGTTTTTTAAATAAAGATGCCATTAAATAACTAACTTACATTCTTTACGCCAAATTCCTGCAATATTACTCTATTGCGAATTTCTTCCACGTTGCTCATGGTAGCTGCCATTTTGCCACGTGACGTAAATAAACCACACCCCTTGCAGACTACAGACTAAAAAGAATATGGATTTAGTTTTGATTACTCTTAAAGTGAATGTATTGTATTGCATATGTGTAGGCCTACCCGTGGATTTCACCATAGGAAATCCTAATGCAGCGGACTCCATACAGGGTATTGCTCATTAGTATCCAGCAACAATTTATCCAACTAAATGTGTATAAAGATTTAAATATATTTAGCATTAACAGCATATAACACAGTAATTTTATACGTAACCACCAATATACTAATATATGGTGGTAGTGGTAGGCTACTAGTTATTGCACTTATTACAATATGCTTGGCCGGAACAGTAGCCCCAAGACATTTTTCACCTACACCCGGAAGGTGTAATACATAAGGAGGGCCACGAGAGGACGATAAAGCTCCGCATTTTCCCCATTTCCTCTGAGCTTTAGGCCAGCACAAGCGACATACCGGGGCCATTGATATTCTGTTGCCTGTCTGGGCATTTATTTGATGCTGCGAACTTCTATATGTATAGGCTATCCGTATTAGGTTGCCTCAAAATAGTTGTGCCGACAAATAATGTGTCGTTGTTTCGTCAAAATCTATGATTACAATTTGACACATTTAAAATTGTATCTCATTTCAATAATTATTTTTTTTAAATGAGATGAGTATTTATGTCATATACCAAATGGAAATAGAAACACACTACATTGTTTTTCTGTTTACCAGTATAACTGATTTTGAAGACAGACAGATGAAAGTAACATGAGAAAAAACTAAATAAATGTATTTATTCTGTAATGATCTCTTGGCAGAAATCGCGCTGTCTGTTGATCTTATGGAGTTAGGAAAAACCTCTCTACGTACGTCTGCTTCCATCTTTATACGGCTATCTCTCTAAGCAGTTCCACTAACTGTTAAAAGCTATTGACAGCATAGGTTGACAATAGTGGCTACAATAAACTGTATATTCATGAACAAATTTGTTTATTCATAAACAAATTGGTTTAAAAACCACATTGTTCATGAATATTTATCGGACATCATTACACAATAGGGTTATGTAATGTGAAATGAAGTCCGATAGGTTGAATTGGGAGGTGGGTTGATTCCCTCTCCTCTACCTTCGTTGAATGAGGAGAGCCCATCACCTGTCCGTAGGTTCATAGATCGTTCTCTGTGCACGAAATGCTTCCTGCACGTAAGACCTGGCATTTACAAGCCTGTGTGCAATGCATTTTGGGTCACATAATAAAGATAGGCTACTGTATGAAGGCTACTGATAGCGATTGATAGTTTGTTTTTTCTAACTCGTCGTCAGATTCTCAGGGAGTTTCGCTTTTACGTTTTCTCACTTTCGGACGACACGATAGGATAATAATCAATTCAATAGCAAACAGAAGGTGGATTTAGCCTGATAAGACGACACGGCCACCACTTCTCCCCAGTTCGCTGACGTCTTCGCGTGGATGTCGAGTGAGTGATGAAGCGCTCATACTTCTGATTGGTCCGTTCGGATTCACGAGGCGGTGACAAAGGGGGGGAATTCCCAGACGAGCGTCTGTCGCTCTCTGTACAAATATTAATTTAACTACGCTGTCACTCATTCATCGCACTGTCCTCAAACAGACAATAAGACAATACAAGGGTGCGGGTATCATGGACGGTAAGTAGCAACACCTTCATTTAAGTCCGCAATTGGGATTAGCATTCAGAAGTAACATTGTGTTGTCATTGTAGTTGAATCCCACCAATGATAATCAAACATACGGATATTCAAGCGTAAAGCAGTCAAAAAGAACACAATAAGAATAGGCAAATAGCAAATAGGCTACACGAAGAGTATGATTACATTGTGCCTACGTTTGGAATATTAAATCTATGTTTAACTTCATTTGTACGTTGTGTTAATGAACATGGTGTTTCACTTTAAAGCCCATTATTCTTTAAAGGAAATAATTATTGGTCGGACATTTATATTTTATCAGTTTCCTTTCAGGTATGGGAATGTCACTTTAGATGTTTGATTTTTATCAGAGAAGATGATCAGAATAGTAGGCTACAGTAAAATAAAATATTGTGTTTATGATTTGTGATGTTGTGTTTGTTTAAGTTTGATTTACGTTTGATTGATTGTCTTTTCATTACTTATACTTCATTATTTCTTCAACAGTTCA
The DNA here is from genome assembly GCA_025447815.1 of Percopsis transmontana. Taxonomy (NCBI): domain Eukaryota; kingdom Metazoa; phylum Chordata; class Actinopteri; order Percopsiformes; family Percopsidae; genus Percopsis; species Percopsis transmontana. Next base: position 23,774 of record JAOEHI010051088.1, on the reverse strand, counting down.
TATGCCCTCCTTTCTAGGGGACCATCAACAGATAAGTAAGAGCATAAATACCGCTTATGCTTTCTAATTTATTTGCCTGTCTCCACAAGTCAAAACTCGTAAATGCCAGAGAAAACCACTTAGCTTGCCGTGTCAGATACACGGTCTGGGCTATGGCTGAAGCCTGCTTTTTACTTCCTCCTTTGACATTGACTTTTGTTGTCTATATTTGTGCTGTCGCCTGCGTTTTTGAAAATCAAGGACAGCTGGATTGATAATTATCTTTTTGTAGCAAATATGCACCTGTGTAATTGTGTCAGTGCTAAATCTCTTCTTAAAAGTGTGGTTTATGTAATTTGTATCTGCGGCTGTACACCTGCTTTACACGGGCCTAGCATTTTCATATGTCAGAATGACAGTGGGTTGTTAATGCTGGTTTATGAGAGCTCTAGGTAATTTCTAGCGTAGGCTCAGATTCAATCAATTCTGCAGACTGCTGCTGTATGTGCTGTATACAAAACTGCTGTCTCTCCTTTATCTCTCTCGCGCCCCTTATTCACCAATCTCCCCCTCCACCCTTCCCTCACCGGCAGTGGCTGAGCCAGAGATCCAAATCTTCGAGCAGCCCAAGCAGAGGGGCATGCGCTTCAGGTACAAATGTGAGGGTCGTTCCGCAGGCAGTATCCCCGGGGAGAGGAGCTCTGACAATAACAGGACCTACCCCAGTCTCCAGGTGAGCTGCAGGCTTTCAAATAACCCCACCAGACGTGGTCTATGTCTATATCAACGATGAAGGCACAGCTCAGCACATAGTGTTGCTCTATAACACTAAGAACTGAACTGGCGGCCTTACAACAGTGTATAACAATGAATCACAATGAAAACTTTTTTTAGTTTGACAGTTGATTTTTGTTTTTGCATTATCTTGAAAACAATGTCAGAGGACTTTGCTGTTATGGTCTGAACTCAAGTGGCACTTGCAGTGCATGTGCATGTGTGCTTTATCCAATCACATTGCTTTAGTCTGTATCCAAACACAATGCGTACGACTCCTTCTGAAAGTAGCTCTTTTTACACAATTCTACTGTTGTATTACTATTATTGTTACAGTTGCTATTTACAACCCCCAATTTCCACCCTTCTCTTCAATAGATCCTGAATTACTGTGGTAAGGGGAGGGTCCGTGTTTCCTTGGTGACAAAGAGTGAGCCCTACCGGCCCCACCCACACGACCTGGTCGGGAAGGACTGCAAGGATGGCTACTATGAAGCAGAGTTTGGGCCGGACCGCAGGGTCATCGCGTAAGTCACCTCCATGAAAAGGCTGCTGAAATGATACTGCCCCAGCCACATACTGTACCTTGTTTACACATGCATGGTGTGTGTCTTTAATGAACACACACACACACACACACACACATACACTGACTGGCACTGACACACTGCATGCAATAGAAGCATTAGCTTATATTGTTTGATGTTTTCGCTTGCTGGTTTCGGAACCCATTAGGTGTGAGAGGGTTATTTTGTATCTCAGTATGCGTTTCACTTAGTGACACACACACCCAAACACACACACTCGCAGGCAGCTAGCATTACCCAAATCACAGCATATACAAGACATATTTGTCTACCATCTCTGTGATGATGGAAACTGCTATATGGCATTAAGACTGACATGACCTTAAAACATAGAAACGCTAGCAATTTTACATTTAGGTTTGGACCGTTTCAAATAAAACATCAAAGGTTAGTGAAAACCAGTGTCCCTGTATAGGGCGACTCTCAAAAAATGTGATTTTAGAAATGTGGGAAATCCCCATGTGACATCATCCTCATTTAAGTGTTAGACCGGAGAAAATACAGTGTGTGTGTGTATGTGTCAGAGCATGCATGTGTGAATGACAAATTAGGAAGGCTCCTAATTCTGTTATAGTGCCCCAGAACCTCCCCCCCCCCCCCCCCCCAGCTCACTGTATGAAACACAACTGTGCTCTACTGAAGTGACTTTTAGGTCAAGCCTGTAATTGTCTATACTTTTTATTACGAATATCCTCTCAAGCAAACGCCACCCAGTTGATTCCTCAGGCAGGTTAAAACAAATTCTAATACAACCAACACACATTTAATTGAAGCAGCGGAAGGAGACATTTTGTGTCGGAATCCTACAGTTTCTCAGAGTCCTGTTGTTTTTCACCATACAGCTTCCAGAATCTGGGGATCCAGTGTGTCCGGAGGAGGGAGGTGAAAGATGCCATTGTGCAAAGGATGGACAGAGGCATCAATCCCTTCAATGGTGAGATCTTTTAAAACTATATTGCTATTGCTCTCCTAGACGTTTTTGAAATTTTATTTTGAGGAATGACAGTTCAGCTGGAGGTTTATAAATATTGTTTTTTTTAAACAGCAACAAATAATGTTACTTGCAAAATAAGCAAATATTCTCAGTTTCAAAAACAATTCATATCGTGACAAATTATCCCCCCCACCCCCCACCCCGAAGCTGTTGAAGTGAAAGAGAAAGAAAGTGAGAGAATGGTGTCCAAAAGATCTGTTTCACACAATTCATCAGTTCCACCATGGTAATCTAACAGCCTTGACACCACACCGTGTGTGATCAGGCCATTTCCCCATTACACTTCCATTCTGGACTCCTTTTGTGCAGACAGACTCTCGTGTACAAACAGGCGTTAGGCTACTTCCCCATTCTTTGTCACAGTTGCTCAATTCAGCCCGGTGCAGGGCGGCCACGTGAGAGCTGGGAATGCTGGATTCATTAACCCGGGGGAAGGAGGGGGCACGGGGCTTCCCCACTCTTATAGAGCCTGATAAAAGTAAGGGATGGCTCTTTATAGGTTTATGAAAAAAGATGAATGTGATCTCTTGTGAAGAGGCTGAAGTTATTGGAATTATTTTGCCTCTTGGTATATTAAATAAAGAGACTTTTAAATGACATAGTTATCTACATCTGCCACGCACCCCTTACTTTTTCTAAATCTTAATGTGGACTGTGAAAGTGTAGCTGGGTTTACCCAGTGGACTGGAGTTAAGGCATGTGGGATCGCACTAACATTGTTCTTGTCTCTAGTGCAACCTTTTATTAGAATATTAACATTGAAAACATTGAAATTATACATTAATTATTAACCATACAACTATTGATGGACCCAGCAATATAAGTACCCGCATCATTTAGCTAGCGAAGAAGTGTATGTGCATATGTCTATATATATATATATATATATATATATATGTCTAAATATGTATAGCCTATATAGGAAGGTTAGCAAAAAGCTTGTCTTCCTTGTTGTCTTCCATGTTTACATGTAAACAGTCAGGTTAAACATTGTCATCTGTGATGACAATAGAGCAGGTGATCATTTGCTGATCACAACAGTCTAGCAGTAACAGTTCTCAAACAGCGCAGTTTATCAAAGGAAGATAAACTGGTAGACAAGTTTGGTTAGTAAAAACATACAGTAAACACTTTCGCTCTCTAGGATATTGGGGACTCAATGGCTTAGTTTATTTTGCTTCAAATCCTCTCCTCTCTGTAGCTCACTTCTGCTATGAAACTCAGCTGTTTCCTGTGTTTGAAGAGATAAGATGACCCGCCTCAAACACCCCCTCCTACAAGATATATTTTCATATTCACACACACATTACACACCTCTAATGGCTCCCCACCTTCACACTGTCACTTCCTGTGTAGAAAATGAAGTATAGGAACATAAAACCTCTCTTGTCCGGGGTGATGTATTTACATACTACACAGGAGCCTGGTCCACTTAGTAGTCTCTTACATTCAACCAGAGGTGGGTAGAGCCAAAAACTGTACTCAAGTAAAAGTATTGTTACTTTATAATAATGACGACTCAAGTAGAAGTAAAAGTAGTCAAAATAATTACTTGAGTAAGCGTAAGAAAGTCTCTAGTCAAAATACTACTTAAGTACTGCTTTACTTCATACAATCTGATTTATTTGATTTATAAAGACAACAATTGAATATAAAAGGCACACTACCAAGACTAGTGTCCTTTAACAGGGATAACGTTATCCACAGCCAAAACTAACCTACTACAACTTACCGCCACATGTTTTCTCAAGTACGAAGGTCAGTTCCTTAAATGTCCAAATTTTCAGGCCGACAAAGAAGGCAGTGCATAATGTAACTATAGTTTTTGGTAGTCTAAGGAAAATAGTTTGAACGTGAGGTCAGGGGGGCTGCCTCCTTCGAATCACCTGATGTTGTTTCAGCTTATACAGAGATTCCGCAATACAGCCATTAAGCAGACCCGTAATTATGCCGCGTCCGCTTTTTTATACTGAACCGAACAGAGGCTGCATATCGCCCCCCTGTTATTGCTTCGTTTCCTATAAGAAGCAACACAGCCTTCTGTGTACTATGACTGGCTATGTTTGATTGGGGAAATAGAGTCATGTGGGATGCTGAGACAGAGCCAATTTAAAGACCAGTCTCTCTGAGAGAATGAAACAAGCGGAACGGGCATTGACTGAAAAAATGGGAATGCTGAAAAGAAAAGTAATGAGTGGAGTAAAAAAGTTACTTGAGTAAATATAACGCATTACTATCCACCTCTGCAAAACATGTTGTTAGAAGACTATGATGTATGGAATAATACCTCATGTAGTTTGTAGTCATTAGTGTTGTGTTCGTGTGTTGTGTGTTAAATTTGAGCAATTGTATCATTTGATGATACGTGTCACGATGCGTGGGTGCTGAGTGCAGGTGCAGAAGAAACTCACGAGGAAACAATGTGCAAGTGCGAGCGTACGAGCTCTAAGCGTTTTAATAATCCAAACAGACAGTAGTAAATCCAACAGTCAAGCGTCAAAGTAGCAAGCGTGTGCGGACAAACAATTACCGAAAACCCCTCATCACCCACTCTTCGGCTTAAATAGGCTGGGAGAGTGGGGTGCTTAAGGGATGCGGGAGAGGTGCGTGTAATTGGGGTGCGCTGGATAATAGGATAATAGGATAATAGGATAATAGCCGCCAGCCGGTAGTTTCAATCCACCGGCGAGCTGTAGCAGGGGGCGGGGCCGCTCCCGTTGTTATGTGTCATTACTTGGCCAATCATATTGGACACCAGCACCTACAGTATTAGTTAATTGCTGTTAGTTCAGTCGTGTTAAGTTATCTCCCTGTATTAAGAAAACGGTCAAAATGGTCTCATTATTTGTGATACGACCTGAATGTGGCCCAAGCAAGGCCAAGTGTAAGTCAAACAGTGGACTGGAGACACTTGTTTAGCGATGAGGTTCAACACGCGCCTCCCCCACAGCTCTCAAACATTCAGGCTAAACATCTACACCCCCTCTGTCACTGACTTACGGTGACACCTCAAGCCATAAAGTCACCTGCAACCTCTCACCAACTGACAGGGTGGTATATAGAGCCACAAACACACACGCACTGGAAAATAAGAAAGTGGGAGGTTGTTACTTAAGGTGGAATTGTCGCGCTATTTGACGTGTGATAATATCAGCATTGCCCTAACAATTTTTAAAGGTTGCCATGTATTCATGAGGAACAAATTAACACGTGCACACACACATGTACACCTTACCTATCTGTTGTAGACTTGCTAAACAACAGGTCCTCTATATGTAATCGCTTCTTTGCAATTTGTTACTGCCAAAGAAAACAAGGAACTGGCTGGAGAGAGAACATGCTTTCTTTGGCAAGTTGTGTGCTGTACCCTTGAGCAAGACCTTGATTGATGAAACATGATTTTAGCAACAAAAGATAACTAATTACAAAATATTATGCTTTATGAAACACCCCGTTTCCTAACCAAAATTGTCAATGGGTAGCTACAGTAAGAAATTATTCTTTATGGGGTCACTTGTGGGTTAATCAGAAAAATGGGCTGTTGTTCAAATCCTGTTTTTGTTGATAAAATCTGGCAGGAATTATGTTAGAATGGTCTGTTACTATATGCTACCCACAACAAATTCTTGAAAAACATGACTTGTTCACATTCACATCCATCTGATGGCAAAATCCTGTAAACTATCTTTGCACCAGTTACAGGTCAACAGATTTATTTCTATTTATTTTGCAATGTACTCAGGGTGCGATTTGCCGGGGGGATTCCCCCCCCCCCCCCTCTGGTCTATATATCTCTGCCTCTGCTGAATTCTTTTTTATCCCCAGTAGGGATAAAAATACCTAAAATTAAAATATTTTTACGTTCTAGCCTTTTAATCCGAACCGTGGTAAGGATCCCTGGTAACAATTCTTATATTTTTTCCTCCCGGCACACGTAGTGAGAAACTCCAGTTGAATGAAAAAATAATCCTTTATTTGGTCTACACATAAACCTCCAACGCAAACGTTAAAATCTCCGCTTCCTTCCCTCTATCGCTCTCCCGTACTGTTGGGTGTTTTACCACTCTGTCTAGCCCTAATACATTTATGTGTCTCATGCTGCATATTACAATAGGCTACTTGATTTATAATTTTTTTTCTATATTGAATAAAATATATCTGCAAATGCAGGGGTTAGGTTCAAGGTTTGAAATTGTTTTATTAAAGTAAATTATTCTATATTTATTAGTCTATAAATGTTTATAAATGTTGAAGCTTTAACAGCTGCAAGAAATAGCCTAACAGGCTTTATAGTCTACTGTATATAGGTCCACTGTGGTTTGTGATTTATTTTCATGAATAATTACGTTTAAAAAACATTCCCCCCCCCCCTGATTTTTTCACAAATCGCAACCCTGTATATACTACTGCAGTATACTGTATGCCTACATGAATACAGGATCAAATATAGCTACTGAAGGAAATGTGTATCTACTCAGCTTTGTACAGTCACTCAAGCAGAAGCAGGATCTGCTGTCAGCTGTGTCTGTGTAGTTGTGGTTAAGATTTCCTCTAAAGTGTTTTGCATCAGTCGAGTTGGTATTTTTATCCACATTATGTATTTTACATTGTAAACGTATTGGTTGTGCTGTTATGCTGTTAGCTATTAAGTTCTGTATACGCAAGTCACTGCTTTCAATAGCCATTTCCTCACTTTAGTGCCCTGTCTATTTGGTCGGTTCACAGCGGGTTTGTTAATGGGGAGGGAGCCCTCTCGCAATCCCTATCTCCTCCTCTCTCTTATGTCAGAAGTCGTCATTGTGGCCTATATGAAAGCCGCTCAAGAGCTGCCCTGGGTTGCAGAAACACACACTCATTTTCCATCTGAGTGACATCAGTGAGCATTGCTGTGGCGACCGACACGTGTGTGGGAGAAAGACCTCCTCAAAAGCAAACCAACAGAAAAAGTGTGTGAGAGAGAGAGAGAGAGACATTGAGAGATGGAGGAAGAAAGTGGGCAGTGAAACCTTGCTGTGTGTGGGCGTCTCTGTGAGGCCGCGTGTGTGTGTGTGCGTTGCCTGGGGGGAGGTGTGACGTTGTGTGTACACCTTCGTACATCAGTGGGTTTTACTGATGGTTTACAGAAGCCTCTCTGTGAAGTATTGCTGTAAGGTAATCCAGAGTTGAGGCGCTGGGAACGAAATGGAAGACGTTTGCGCGTCTCTTTGCCTGTCCACCTGTCCGTGCATCCAGTGTACATGGCCTCCACTGTCCACAATTCTTGGCCAAGAGACACAGGTCTCTTCGCCATGTACAGTACATGAACCCAAGCACTATCTTTACTAAAACATGCCCTAACTTGATTGGCCATCTACTTTCCGTTCAATGTGTTTCATTAAAGGTACAGTCCGCGATTGTGTTGCACGCTGAGAACCCCACATTTCTGCCCCAGCTCACTGTACACAACAGTGAATGGCTGTAGGGGGAAGGGTAGAAAAGTTTACATGCCTAGCTGTAGGGTAACAACACACAATGTTAAAGATACACTCCGTGATTGTATTATATTAGTGAAGGGGGAGGGGTAGAGAACAGTGTGAGCCTATGAGAGCTGTATAAAGGAGGAGTGCAAGCTAATAAGCACTCAGACACGGGAGGCATGCACTGTCGGAGTTTCAAACTAAAACAGCGCTGTAAACGCAATTTCGGGTGCAATAAACAAATACACTGTTTTGAAGATCCAGTTTTTGATATTCTGTCGATGTTAGCTTTCTCCTCAATGTCTGGTTAGAGCAGACATTGATAATCTAAAAAATGGTTCTGGAGCTATGAAAGCTCTTATCACTGTGTTTAATAGCTGTGACGTTAACGTTTGTGTCTGGTGTGTGTGTGTGTGTGTGTGTGTGTGTGTGTGTGACCCCAGTCCCCCGGGAGCAGCTGCTGCAGACCGAGGAGTACGATCTAAACGTGGTGCGTCTGTGTATCCAGGTCTTCCTACAGGATCACAACGGCCAGTACAGCCGCGCCCTCAACCCTATCGTCACCAACCCCATCTACGATAACAGTGAGTGTCTAAGAAAGGCTGCCAGCGTCTGTTTGTTCCTTTGTTCCCTTATCTGTTTGTTCATTTGTTCCCTTATCTGTTTTACTGTTATGTATTGCAGTACGGTATGCTACTACGTGTGGCAGTGATTTAACATAACATATTGTGCTTTGTGTGGACCCCAGCATGAGTAGCTGTTCCTCACACAAGTGTGAAAGGGGAAGTTCACTAACCCTCAAACAGCTCTGTTACCATAGCACACTTCCTCTTACGCCAGATAGCATGTGATACGTGACTCAAACCTAGAGATGCCAAAATTGTAAATTGAAAGCGCAATGTTAAGGCCTTTGCTATATTGATACATTCCACTTTTGACAAAACCAGAGCTCTAGAGTCTACGTCTTCTTTAACTTATCCCACTGTGCGTGACTGAAGGCAAATCACCGCGTCTGGTAACATGTTTGCTTCCGTACGTTTGAATTAAATGTGTTTCTGCATCACTAGGGGCCCCTAACACAGCTGAGCTGAGAATCTGTCGGGTCAACAGGAACAGCGGTAGTGTCAAAGGAGGGGACGAGATCTTCTTGCTGTGTGACAAAGTACAGAAAGGTGAGCGAGTGTGTCTTCAACCGCGGCAATAGATTTTCCCACGAACAGATGGCTTGCACACCTAGCATAAATATGATGTCATGATTTTTGTCACTCTTCTTACTCTCTTCTACCTTCTCTGGCACCCTCTATTCATTTATCCATATTTCATCTCCATCTCTTCTCATTAGTTCGCTTAATCATTCCTGTCACCCCCTCATCCCAACTTTCCTTCAGACGACATTGAAGTACGCTTTTCTTCTGCGGACGGTTGGGAAGCCAAGGGTTCGTTCTCACAGGCTGACGTTCATCGCCAGGTGGCCATCGTCTTCAAGACCCCACCGTACTATGACACCTCTATAACGGCCCCTGTCACGGTGCGCATGCAGCTTCGCAGACCCACAGACCAGGAAGTGAGTGAATCCATGGACTTCCGCTATCTACCAGACGACAAAGGTGAGACCAACAGTACACTGCTTTACAGTGTGCGGTGCCTACTGGCACTGCTACAGTACATGTGAGCAAACAAACATCATGTTGTTTATGATCAAATAATTATGTGCAGGGGACTATATAGAGATACGGGACACATTCTAGTTCCAAAACTGAGTTTATAACTACTAAATTAAAAGTACACTCCTCCATTTGTGTCGAATTGCCATTGCTACCAACTTTACATACATATTTTTGCGTTGTTTTGGTGTGAAACTGAAAGAGCACATGTCCGTACCTCTGTCGAGTTGAGTAGTGTACCATTTAACAATGTGTATGTCAATTTGTAGATCCTTATGGCTGCAATGAGAAAAAGCGCAGAAGAGAGCATATAATGAAGATATCAGGATTCTCTGGTAAGATAAATGTATTTTTTATATATAATAAATTGTACTACAATACATTGTATATGCAAGATAAAATACTACATTGCAGTCAGCACTATATGTAGGTGTTTGCTGGTCAGTGTGTGTATCTATACATGCGTGCACATGCATAGGTGCGTATGTGTACCGTATGTGTGTAAAATGTGTGCCTCTGTTGCTTCTTTAGCTAGCACATTCTCCGATTTGGGGATGAACAGACCGAGGGCAGTGCCACACACTCCCATGATGGGCCAGGACATGAGAAAAGGTACACATTTTCTATTTAGAACATTTCTACACTGCATGGCATACTGTATTTGCATAGTACTAGAATGCTACACTATCTATTAAATATTTAATATTATATATGTATTATAAATGTATTTATTTATATATATATATATATATATATTTCCACAGACCCCAACAGCATGTACCTGAAACAACAGCCCATTCCCACGATGCTCCAGCAATCATCTGTGTTCAACCCAGCATACCAACCCCGCCCTCAGCGCACAACGATGACATCACAGGCCTGGTCGAAGCCCAGTGTGGCACTCCCCATGGACACCATCAGGATGAACACTAGCCCCATAAATCTGGGATGTCCTAGCAGCAGCAGGCAGCAGCTGCCAAACCGCAGCTCTAATTATTTGAATTTGGGGGAGCGCGGCACTAGTATCACTCTTCCTGAGCTGTCTATGAGGGACTTGCAGTGCTTGGAGGCTGACCCGCAGGGCTCCATAATGAGCCAGTCGCAGCCCCTCTACCATCAACCACAGCACCACAGGGAGGAGCTGGTCTCCGAGATCCAGAAAACGCAAGAAAGCCACAATCAGGGTCTTCAAACTCTGTGGCCCAATTTCTCTTCCCCTAATCTTATCCAGGGCACCTTGAATGAGACTGGAACCAGAGACTCCTCCTTCCCCTTCTTGGAGGGGATGGAGGGTGATAATCTTCTCACGAGCCTGATGGGGGGAGATTCCCATACGGGCTTCCAGTTAAAGCAGGAGTCCCATGTTCAAGAGGGGCACAAGTCCCAAGCTTCCCACATGCAACCCCCCATGGAAAGCCAAGGTGATACTTACACCGACCTGGTGTCTCGGCCCATGGGCAACGGCACCCACATGAATGCATTGATGCATGAAGCTAGCAGCAGCAGCAGCAACAAAAGCTTGCATAATCCCTTCTCCAACAGTACGAGCCAGGACGGTCACTTTGCCAATCTGGCTGAATGGTACAGGGCAAGTCGACAGAGTGACTAGCTTGAATGTGTGCAGGTTTTGCTTGTGTCAAGAAAAAACACACAATAGCTGTCAGGAAGGAAAAAGGGGTACTCAGGTGTTTATGTTGTATAACTGAGGTGTGTAGTGATATCTTACCCGTACAGCCTACAAGACCAGGCTAACAGTTGCCATCCTTTGTTGGATCAAAACATGAATGTACTGTACTCTCTCAGGTAAAGTTAGCTTCACGGTTTTGGGTGTGTTAAGAAGAGGGCTTTAAATTAGGGCTTTATTAAATGTGGACTGCCAGAATATTCACATCAACACAACAAACAATAAAGGGGTTCACTTTGTATAGCTTTCCACAGTTTTTCCACGTTAAAATAACAACAATAACAATGTTATCTAAACTGGTATCGCGATGTTACGCCAAGGCAGGCGCTAGTTTGCTTTATATACATGTTAACCATAGTTGAGAGTGAAAGCAGTAATCATGCTAAAGCTCTCAAGAAATACCAAGATACTGAAATTCCCATTGAGGAAATAGGGAAGCACTGTGGTGTGTTTCCATTGTAATGACTATGTCATACTAGTGACCACGTGCTATCCAGAGTTCTTAGTGCATTGTGGCATTTACTTGATCAATTCCTTCATAAGATACTTATTTTTACTCTTTCACTGATGCTCTTATGCAGAGCATGTCTTAGTGTGCAGGTGCCATCTTGCCATCCTGGCACCCCAAGCCTAACCTGGCCAATCTTTTGTTGTCTATCCATGCACTGTATACCTACCTGTATGTCTACAAGCTTTCATGCACTGTATACCTACCTGTATGTCTACAACAAGCTTTCTTTGTACCAACAGAAGCAAATATTTTGCCAAGGTTTTTTTATATACAGCAGAAAATTATACTTTGTATTATTGGATTTTTTTTACATGATCAATTCTTAATAAAAAAAAAGATGAGCTTCATTTTTCCTCTGTCTGCATTTATTGTCATCGTACTGTGTGTCAACATATGGTATGTTAGGCTCCCAAAAGTTAGTGCTATTTGTACCCCCCCTATAAAAGTATTAACCAAAATATTTTAAAAGCTATACACAACTGCTTTTACAAGCCTTTCAGTTCACAAGATATAAGTGAATGAAGTACAATCATTTTCCATTTATACTGTATATGACAGGACCTGACTGTAATGGGAGGCACCTACTTTCTAACACGCACATACAATCCTCTGCATGCCCTCAAGTTCATATGATATCCCTACCAGAAAACCTAATAGGATTCCTCTTCCTGGTATGGTGACAGTGAAGCAGTTCTTCCCAAATGACATAATTGGATGACTCTGTCATCACAATACATATAACATTTTTTCTTTACAAATTTATTTTTCCTCTATCTTTTTTTATACCTCAGTGTGACATGATAAAACTCAATCTAACGTTTGGCATCCTTATGCAGGGAATGCAAGCCTTAGTAAATGGTTTTAATCAGAATAGCCTTAACATCAATTCACCACAAATGGTGCTAAACAATCAACATTGCCTTTACTGACTGATAAACATGTTCCATTTGTGGTAAACCGGGTTAAAGTGCAGTATATTAGACATGTACTAAGTAGAAAATACAGAATACAGGATCACAGCTGTCAACATCATAAACGACTTGGATAGAATATGGTGGTTTCTAGAAAATACAATTCGTATAATAAAGAAAAATGAGTGAGTATAATTATGATTTACTTTTTTTAAATCAATTTCTTTTGGGTAAGCAGTGTTAGTTCAAATCTAGTTAGAAAAGAAAGACTCATCTCTTTAAACTTCTGCCAGTTGTAAAACTCAAGTTGACAAACATTGCCTTATCCTGTTTGATCATTACTGAAAACATTATGTCCCTGTTACTCAGTTGCCCGCTTTCTTAAAGTGCACAGGCAGTCTGAGGCTAGCAAATGCAGGCCACCAACATAGTCAGAGATGCAAAATTAGTGTCAGCCTTAACCCAAAAATAGTTTCCTGTTTGCAAATGCCAATGAAGAAGTTGTCTTCATTGGCATTTGTTTTGAACATGGTGATTGTTGTTTAAACTTACTCACTGTAAATGTGGATTACTGTTCATGTGCTACCAAGGACAGTGTATGAGCGTGTCCTCACGTTACTGTACATGCTATTCACCGGGCAGTGCCTGTATAGCTCAACGTGCTGGGCTTTAGTGGAAACTGTTTACCTACTTACGTCACCGATTTTATCGGTTCTCTCTCATATGTGGTTTCACTTTTAGAGCAGCATGATGTGTACAGGCGTGAGTATCCTCAGGATACTAAATCTTTCATGGGTTTGTGGTATTTGCAATAATTCAGTTATTCAGAAACCCAAAAGCACCATCTCTTTGATAGATTGCATGGAACTTGCATTAACTTCAACTATCCCCATAGAGAGCTGGTAAGTACTTGCTGTCACATACCAATACATACAATACAAATCCTTGACAGCTTCCTTACTTCCATATAAGATCACATGCTGATCATTTGGCATGAAACAATCTCTCATTCGCAGTATGTGATGAACCAGACTAACACCATTGACATATGTAATGTGTGTACAAAACATATCTATTCATAGTAGGCCTACGTATTCCAGTTACATCTGTATGTAAAATCTAGGTTGTAACCCAGTTTGTATTGCTGTTAGATGAGCATATGTAGCCTGCCCTATTCATTTGTATTAATTATTAATTTTGTGTCAAATCACCATGTCCTTTCGCAGACGCCTTGAATTAATCCCTCTGCAGTAGGTTAGAACCAATGTAAAAAACAAAAACAAAAGAAACTGTTACTGCGCCTACAATGCCTTTCTCTGTCTCAAATGGTAGGATGTATTCTCAAGTTATTTGTGTTTGTTGTCGTAACGGTGATGGCGACCAGCTTTGTAGACGCAGTAAAGACGCAGTTTGTGAGAAACAATGGAAGTCAATTGCAAACGAAAATTCTGATCGATCCGTGGAAGGAGACTAGCCACTAAACTAGGTGAAAGGTGGCCCTAATTAAGTAGCCACCGAGTGTACAGTAGGCTATATTACAGTTAGGAAGCTACAGAATCCATAGTTTCTTATCCAAAAGTTTAGCAGACCTTTAGGTTTCTGTAAGGTTTACAAGGAATACTTGCAGAGACGTCATTAGGAACCCAGGATGTGCTGCATGGGAGATGTTTGCGTTTTCTCTTGTTTCGGCATTCTGAATAAAAGAAACAATCTAGTTTCCTTCCTGTGTCGTTAAAATAAACCACATTAAACCGTGATTTAACCTCAGCCCTCAACATGCTGACAGCAACCTGCTTGTTTGAATAGACTCAACTCAGTTCACCCGACTGCAGATTCCATATGTCCGAAAGATTTTTTTAAAGACAGTATTAACAACAATAGCAAAGTGATTTTATTTTGCTGGTTGTGTTCTGCAAAAACCTAAGCAATAGATCTATACCCTGTCATGCAAGATATAAATAGCAGCTAATGGAAGTCAGACATTCATTTAACATAAAATAGTTAATAAATACCCAATGGCTGTGGGCTGAACATTTTTTTTCCTGCCCTGCTGTACTTTCATTGGTAGAGAATATAACACCCACAATGTTAGTGTTTGAGCAAGTAACCACGACTGAAAGAGAGAGACAAAAAAAGTAAAGCATGCAGTCAGGTGCATGTGTATTGAAAGTATGTGCTACAGACCGCAGTATCTGTGTGTGTGTGTGTGTGTGTGTGTGTCTATATTTCCTAATCATGTCCTGGAAAAGGCAAGCTAGACCTGTTTAGCCACCTATTTCCAGTAATGCCCCACCTCCGATGTTCTGTCTCCACCCTTTTCCTGCCCTTCCATGTAACCTCTTGTGCTTGAGACACTAGCCTTAGAGAGCTACCTGTAAGAATATGCCAGGGAGGAAACAGCCTGCTGCTGAACACAGTCACCATACTAAATATGGGTAAATTTACTGTCACATTGGGGATGCATTCAAACACTATAGCACATCGCAAAGTGAATAAAAATTAAATAAAATAAAAAATAAAAATTTATTTTTGGTTCTACTGTTGATTTAACTCATTGAATGGAGTTCCCCGACAACCTGTGCTCGAAACCATGCCAAAATAACGCTAGCTACATTAATCCTGTACACAGAAACATGGTGTCTCACACCATGTAGGCTATCACTGAGGAGAGAACACGCATTACAATTTGCCTGTTCCTGCCATTTATGAACATCCGGAAGCACATTTTAATTATAGCTATTGTAACCTTGTGTGTTGCTACTGTAAAATGCTTACCTCAAATCTAAACATATATTTCAGTGCAGAGAAAATCCAACAAGTTCACACTTTATATGGTTGGCCCAACAGTGTGTACTTGCCTTAGGGCCCACAGTAAACATTTGCACCTTGTATCAAACATTTTTTATCATATGGTGGACTGATGGATTTTAAATTCCTACACCTGTTCATGTCTTTCATTAAATTGGTAATAGGCCTACTGCGTCATTAATGTAGCATCAACATGTAGGTATGGCACCATTATTATGCCTATATAGCCCACATTTTAGAAATAAAAAATAAATAAAGTGCTACATGTTAAAACTGTTGTAAGAATCTATCTTATTCCCCCAGTGATGCAATGGGGGAAGAGGAACTGATGTTTGTGAAAAGTACACCAGCATCAATTTCAGGCATATCCAGCGTGCTGTCCAGCAAAAATACACACAACTAATCAGGAACGTTGGAATTTCTCTCACTTGAGGCAGAATTGTGAATGGCTCCTGTAAATCTATGTTTGGGAACATTATCTGAAATAGGTTTTATGACACGTTTATGATACTTTTTTGACAGCAGCAGTAGAAAAAGAGGAACTGTTCAAGTGTTGTTTACTTAGTAGTGCACAGCATCACTTCTGGGCTGTTTTTTGAATTTTCTGACTTTTACCAACCAGATAGCATTACAGATGTTTGTCTGACTCGGTCACATGTCTGCTTTAGTGTGAACTGTATACTACTAAACATGGCATAACATGTCTTCTTTAATTTTTGATAGCATGACTGTTAACTGGGGGGGGGGGCAGGATAAGTTAGTGGTTAGGGATGGGTTGACTCCCAGCCAAAAGGTTGTGGGTTCAATCACTGACATTGTCCAGCCTCCATTTAACCCCTACGTGCTTCTTAATATTTGTAATTGTTCTCACTGTACTGTAAGTCGCTTTTGTATGGATAAAATAAATTTATTTGACTAGAATCCCTCTGAATATACAATTAAGAGACACTTTTATCCAAAGTAATTGACAGCGAGTGCAATTACATTATGAAGGAGCCGGTATGGGTTTGGCATGTTGCAGGAGGGCCCGTTGGCAAAACCATGGCCTTTCAACTGGCAGTGAAACACAAGACCACTAGACTGTGTAGGTCCCATGGGTTAATGTCACATGTTTGGTCACTGCATGCTCAGTGATTACAATGGGGTCATTTAGCAGATGCTTTTATCCAAAGTGACTTACAATTACATGCTGCTATTACATGAAGCAGGTATGGGTTAGGCATCTTGCTCAAGGATGCTTACAGGTAGGGCCAACTCTGGGACTCGGACCCACAACCTTCTAGCTGGGAATCCATGGATGTCTGTAATGGATTACGCAATCATAAAATAAATACTATTTGATATGACTGTACTGATTGACACACTGATTCTCTTTTGACTGATTACTGTAAGATACAGGCTACAAATGGATACTTTCCATCCAATTCAGGGGGGACAAAATTAAATATGTTCCACATAATGAAACAAAACAAAAATAATAGTGAGCCAGTTTGCCAGTTCCATGTTCAAACTGTAGAACTACACCCAATGATCTGTGCATAATGATGACAAAGCAATGTTAACAGTTAAAAAAAAAAAGAATTTCACGGAAAGGATTTTGTCATGGGGTTGGGCATGCCATTATACAGTATATCTGCTCTGAATATTGCTGTTTTTCTCTCAAGTTTAAAATAATTATTGCGTTACATATTGGGCCAAATGAGAGGCATTTGAATCACCTTTAGTCGTATTCTTTCTGACGTTTGTAACAGGTAGCTTAAGAAACGTGAGAAAGTGTGAATTGTATGACATGGCATCAAAGGTCACCCCAAACACCAGGACCACCATCAGATCAGACGCACGCCCACATAACGACATCATAGACCTCACAAACGCGTTAGATTGTCAGCGCTCCCTTGGGACATCGGGACTGTAATCGCACATAAGCACTGCGACTACAATCGCCTACGCCTGTAACATCACACAAGCATAGAATCGCACCCTTCTGCATCACCTCTTGTGCGGTCACCCACGTAGGAACGCTGACATCACAGGGCTCCCACTGAGATGAAGCTATCCTCCAGTGCAAGATGCGAGTGGGTGCGAGCTAGTGCGCCACCTCGCTAGCAAGAGACATGAACCACCCACTCACAAAGCTTTATTATGCGACCTCAGGGAGATCATAATGAAAGAACGTTCACCCTGAAAAAGAGCTCAGTTTTGTTTCACTAAGGATTGATTATCCTATTTCTGTCACGTGTCTTTATTCTTTATTTTTGTTCACACATGTAATTTAGGATTAAGATTCTCCAATGATGTCATCAAGGGATAAGACAATCGATCAATTATTCAAACCAATATTTGTACATTTATAGTCTATGGTCGCCTATATCAACACATTAGTTGAAGCACAATGTGATTTACATAAAACAAACAAGTAGTGATAAATACAAATTATCAAAGGTAAAGGAATAAAAGCAATACATTAGTTTATAGATTATAGTATAACGTTAGCTCAATTAAAGATTAAAGAGGAGAAGAAAGAGGGCTGTCCATGTTTTTTTTAGAAGACCCGTCTCCCAACTGCTACATTGAACTCCTGACAATAATCCAAAAAGCTACTTAAGGTGATGCACCACAATAAAATTAAACAATAAAAATAAAATACATTTACAAATGTAGTCTGCAGTAGAGGCTGCTCTAACTCTATGTTTATTACATTTGGCATTTTAGGTAAGCTAAAGGGTCTTTAAAACACCTGTCCCGGTAATCAACATTCCTCTTGCAGCAGCAACTCAAGTTTTTGGTGTAATGTTTCTTTACCTGCAGAACACAGCAACTCTAATTAGGCTACTTGTTCTAAATTAAAACATTTTGCTCAACCTTATTATTAGAGAAATGGTAAATTCATTATTTCAATCAAAGTTGTTCTTAACTAGAACACCCTCTTCTGGACGAAGGTGAAACGTGCAAATGTCCCAGGCTAGACTAGTCAAATAAGAAATGCATACACACACAGGGTGAAGTGTAGTTAAAGGGGAATTACATAGAACTATTATAATCAATATTGCTGTTCATGAGTATATTAAGTCGTTCTGCTTTGTTTTAGGGGAATAACTGCGAGATCGATGATCTCTTGTCTTGATGTATTACTTTGGTCTGAATACAGAAGCAAGGGACAGGGATCAGGTTCCGGGGCAATTTTACCATCGCTGAAATTATATTCCACCATGGCTTCACAGCCTCCACCTAAACCGTGGGAACGACGGATTCCAGGTGCCATGAGTGCACCTGTCAACTACAGGTAACGAATTTAAGCGGTAACAGCTCATTACTATTAAAGGGGTTCCCTTTGCTCGAGCTAGCTGCGTTGGCATGCTGCCAATTAACGTTGAGTATATAAGGCCCACGCAGGATTGCATATTGTTTCATTGTCTTACAGATTTTTGTTTAGGTAATTTTCCCGAGTTTTCTGTCTATATCTAAAAAAAATCATTATCAACCTAGTCTATTCTGCGACAAGCTAATTACATGGGTCGACCACTCATAGGCTAGCTGGCTAATACTAGCTGTTTACAATCAAAACTAGTTTGGCGAGTAGTTTTCCCTGTTTATTGTAAATGATGTTTGGGTATAAAGTATAGAAATGTCATGACCAAAGAATATGAGGTAGGAATCTCATATCAAGGAGCGCATTACATCTATTTTCTACCACTGTTTTTTTTTTTTTTCGTGCTGTAACTTGAATACACTACAAGATTGATTGAAATCTCCCTCTTGCTGATCTGTGTCCTTGTCAATAAATGCCTTGTCAGGTCTACAGACTTTGGACCAAACACTGGTCCCTCCATATCTGCTGGCCCCCCTGTCTTGACCCGAATGGTGCCTCCCTTGCCACCTCGTCATGTCCAACACCAATCCTACCGTCCATCCTACAGCTCCTTCACCTCCTCTTACAGCCCCTATGGGAGCTCTCTATACGGGGGTTACAACCCCTACAGCTACGGTGGAGGCTACAGTGGAGGCCACGGCCTAGGAGGGTACAATCGGCTCCCCATTACAGAGGATGTAGCCCCCAGCCGCTTTGTGCAGCAGGCAGAGGAAAGCAGCCGTGGTGCGTTCCAGTCCATCGAGAGCATTGTCCAGGCATTCACATCTGTTAGCATGATGCTGGATGCCACCTTCTCAGCCGTGTACAACAGTTTCCGCGCTGTATTGGACGTTGCCAACCACTTTACGCGACTACGAGCACACTTCACACGAGTGTTATCAGCCTTTGCGCTGGTTCGCACTTTGCGCTACCTCTTCAGGCGCGTACAGCGGCTGCTGGGGCTCAGGTCCGACACCGAGACAGAGGACCTGTGGGCAGATAGCGCCAGTGATGCCATAGCTACCGGCGCATCCAGGGGGTATGGAGCAGGGATTGAGGATCCCAGAGCTGGAGTAAAGTCCTGGCCAATCTTTCTGTTTTTAGCGGTGGTTTTTGGGGGGCCCTACCTAATCTGGAAGCTGCTGAGCTCCAGCGAAGCACCTGAAGAGAGTGGTGAGACACACAGTTTGTTCACATGCTTGCATGTGGATCTGTAGGCCACATACATATTTATATTTTATACGGTCTGCACACAGAATACATTTAGAGTACACATTGCTGTCAGTTGTTTGTCTACAGTATGGTTGTTGGACTAGGTATATTACATTTAGTGTAAATCAGGTTGATAGCTGTTTTTCAGCATTCAACATAACAAACCTACTTTTTCTTTCCTGTGTTAAGCCACTAACTGGGCCAGCGGAGAGGATGATCATGTTGTTGCCCGAACAGAGTATGACTTCACAGCTGCGTCTGAGGAGGAGATCTCTCTACGTGCTGGAGAAATGATTAACCTAGCCCCTAAAGGTGAAATGTGCTTGGTTAACTATTGGGCGTTTAGTCTGTCACACATTACATTCAGTTCAGCTCATCCAGACAGGGATTTATAAAGCATGCATGGATTAGTAAAACACGGACCAGATTCAGAGACGGATTTGTAGGTGTAAACGGATTAGACTTTGTGTACCCAACAGCCTTAAGATTCCATTTTGATTCCAAATTGAATACATTCATGGCAGAGATGGTACTTTTAGATTTTAATTATAAAATAATAAAGAGACTTTTGTTGAGACTTTGTTAAAGGCTGATGCAGTCCTATATATTCCATAAATATTTTCTCATATGAGGCTCATGTACTTCCTTCTCTTCCGTTCTCAGAACAACAGCCCAGGGTGCGTGGCTGGCTCTTGGCTAGTGTGGATGGCCAGACCACAGGCCTTGTCCCAGCCAATTACGTTAAGGTGCTCGGGAAGAGGAGAGGCCGCAAGAACGCAGAGCTGGAGAGGCTCTCCCAGGCCCAGCTGGGGAGCGCCCCGCCCCTCCAGATGGACCTAGCTACAGGTCCACTGCCCAATGTAGATCCAGGCTTCACCCAAGGCCTTGGTTCAGCCTCAGCTGATGCTGATGCTGTTGCTGCCTCAGAGGAGCTTCTCGAGTCAGTCTACAGAGGAGCACCATCATCTCCAAGTTTGACATCCAGCTCTAGATTGCCCTCAAGCACAGTGCTCGACGTTCCTGAGAAAATCGACCTCTGATGTGTGGTCAAATATTAAGAGCATATGCAGTGTAATAATACTACTGTACATTTGATAGGATGGCTCTGTCAGTTTGTGTTGTCACTGTCCAACCATGGGACCTGCACCTCATCTAGAACAGCTCAGTGAAGGTTCTCATAAAAAAAAAAAAAAAGGGAAATAAGGTAGAAAAAAAAGTGGAATTGTTATGATAGTGTTGGTTAGATGAAAATTAATAAATGGTTTTCATTATACCTGTAACACAGTTCTGTTTAGAATCAGGTTGGTTAAAGAGGATATACATACATTTCATTTTTGTTGGTGCGTGCGTAAGAAATTCTGTATACTTGTTATCATAATATCTAGAACGGGATGGCCTAATTGCGAACTACATCAATTTCGTTATTAATTAATTAACTATTTAAAATAGATTAGATGTACAGTGTTTTGTCCATTGAGTTAACTCAACTGCAGAATGAAGAATAATGTGCACTGTATATTTACAGTTCAACAGGAGAAATCCAGACCCAACAACGATGTTTCAAATAAATGTAATATGTGTTCAGTTATGTCCATCCTAGGATAAACTGTTGTTTTGGATTTACTACTTTCGCTCAAAACTAAAATGTTAATTGCACATTTTCACCTTTTGCTGTGTGTAAAGAAATTGTAATTTTGTAAATGCCTATAGAATTATTTTGCAAATAAATATTTTCCAAAACTGATGCCACATAAAATGTTTCCAATTACACCAAAGATGTTTAATGTTAATTATTTAATATTGCATTAAAATGTTAAATTTTCCTCGGTTGTTAAAAATGCATATGCATTGAGCATATATAAACTGTATGTGAGCATACATGCATGCATGTTTATCCTATTCAAGTTTCAATTCAATGGCTGTTCACATTCTCACATACCGTACGAGCCACTATTGTTTGAAATGTGTAAATAATCAAAAGGGGAGACAGGGTTGCTAGGCAACCGTTGACGCCTGTGTTCACCTGCACTGCGACAGCGGCTGGAAACGAGCGGTGCAGTCAGCAGAGCTGCAGTTCTTGCAGCACTCCAAAACGCACGTAGAGTATTTGCTTCTTTTTAGATCGACCATCATTCTGATCTCTGTCAATGATTGCTGTACTGGACTGCAGAACAACCAGATTAGTAAATGGGTATTTACATTTTTTCAGTTAACGTTAGATAGCTCAGTAGCATAATACAAAGCCAGCTAGCAACTTTGGCTAACGTTAGCTATGACAGTGCCTGCATCACACCCGGTGAAACGAGCCCTTCTAATCAGCATCACCCTGACACAATTCCGTAAAATACACGTATATTTCATTTATTTGACAAGAAAACAGAGACATTTCTTGTACAATAGATGCGTATGCAAAGTAGGCCATATGGTAGTTTCTTTGTTATCAGTTGACCTAAAAGCATGATGATGCAGTAGCTGGAGAAGGTATCAGATACTAGGCCTACTAGACCGCTGGTTTAACTTGAGTGTCTAAATTGAGCTAATGTTGGTAGCACCTGTTGTTGTATAATGCTTATTATGTATTTACTCATGCCCCAGTTATGATCGTCCTGATGATGTTTGTTCTGCTGTCTGTCCTCTTGACTCCCTCTTTCTCTATTTCTATCACTTTCAAACACTTGCCCCCTCTCTTTCCTGTAGAGATGAGCCGCTATTGCTCGGACAACAACAACTTTCCATATGACAACAATGTGCTAGTTTTGGATATGGTGTTGAGTTCTCTGTGGAGTGTACCTCAGCCCATAAACTGGGACAACGTGGCCAAGCTGGTCCCCGGGTTCACTCCTAAGGAGGTATGAGCTTTCCTGTCATTACGTCCATCCATCTATCCATCCAACCCTGCTAAGAGAAGGGCCTCACACAGCACTAGTGACAATATGGCTATCGTTTGCAATAATTATAAAAAAAAAATCCTATTGCTAACACGCAAAATGCAGAAAAAATTGAAAGGCTTTTCTGCCATTGCAGGTTTTTACAACAACAACAAAAAAATAGAAAAGTAGAATTACAGTACAGTAATCAATACAATATGTTACTGTAAATTCACAGAAACAAAAATAATTGCAGCAAAATTCAGTACAATGGCAAACAAAAAATAGTATTGCAAGGGATGGGGTGGATGGTTTATAAATCCCGCTTTCTGTTAGGGTCTGGCCACATCACCTCATCCACATCACAAGCTCTATATCATACCTGGCTAGGCAACAGGGAAAATATTGTCCTGTGTGTGAAGCCACTTAGGTTGGGCTGTACTCTCTGTCCAGCCTCCCTCATTGATAGGCCATGATTGATTACATGGTCCTCATTGCTGATGCTGTCTCCATGGATACTCGCAGTGTGCATGTAGGTTTGAGGAGTTGAAGAGCGCAGGGAGTTTCCCCCATGTGGACAACCAGTGTAATGCTCTGATGGCAGGACACTCCTCTCCATCTGAGAGCCTGTCTTCCTACGGCAAGTCCACTCTATTGGACACCGGAGAGTCAGTGGAAACAGGGGGAACCAATCAGAGCGCCAGCAAGGCTACAGGTAAGTGCATGCCTTCAGGCACAGAAGTCGTTCACTATTATATTTTTTTTAGCTGAGTAAACTAGCTGTCACTGTTCTTCTTGATAGTTTCCATGTTATCAATTTGAATGCTAAGTGTAAAGTTTAAACGCTAGATGTACTCATTTATTTTTATTAATTTATGTTCACATGCCGGGTAGCTACTCTGTAGATCAGTGGTTCTTAACCTGGGTTCGATCGAACCCCAGGGGTTCGGTGAGTCAGTCTTAGGGGTTCGGCGGAGG
>JAOEHI010051087.1:0-19448 GCA_025447815.1 Percopsis transmontana | reverse complement strand
TATATATTAATTAAAATAAAAGATCAAGGTAGAGATACAGAAACATTGGCCCTAAATCTGGAACACTAACTGGTAACTGTTTTTTTTCTAATCTACATTTGTGAGGAGTTTTTGTTCTATTTGTCTTTGCAAATATGATGACAGTTGACAGTTGAATGTTGGTACATAGATCTCGCTCCTCACTAAACACATTTTACCCCAAGTGATCCTATAGTCTGGGAAACGGTGTCTCTTCCCTCTGTGTTTATACCGTTTTTCTCAGTCGCAATTTGTACAAACTGCACCACACAATGGATTACCTGCAAAAGCCCGTAACTTGCTCAAAATACCTTTGGTTTATCTCTCAAAAGTCAGAGGTGATGTCAATGAACATATCAGTCCTTGTGTCATTGTTTACTAAGAAAATAGTCAATATGATTATGCCAACTGCATTGTCAATATAACAGTTGAAACGATGCGCTGAAGGGTGGCAAATGCAGGCGTGAGCCAGAGAGAAAACAAAGACAAACAAATGTAAACAAACATATTTACAAAAAATAGTCGAATAGAAATGTATAGAAAATATGATTGACAGATTATGACAACTGGTTCGACCTTTTTGCATGTAATGTCTTATGCAATGAAGAAAAGAATGAGAAATTGCTTTTATGATGTGCACAAGTGACTAGATGATGAGGAGGTTGAACAATTATTTTTGAGAATTTCAATTCTAATCTGAGAAATGAACCAAAACGACTGAGAGAAACTGTAAAAGAATTATAAAAGAATTATAAAAGAACTAGAACTAAAAGAATCGTCCGGTCCATTCACTACAATGCTAAACTCATCCACCAGTTGGTGCAAAGTAACCCAACACATCAGTGTGTGCTTGGAGTTATGGATTATTTTAATAACCAAAAACGTTTGGCATTCTCTCTGTGTGATAATGTGATAATAGCCTACAGTATTAAACGTGACTAGCCTGTGTAGCTTGCGTTGTCTTCACCTTGACAGCATGACAAATTACCAAAATATTGTACATTTGTATTCAGTTTTTAGCGCAACTGTCGCGTAGCGGTGTTAAATACTGCGGTCTACAAACCAGGAGCTGGCAGACTGCAGGGGCAAACAGCAGCCCTTATTACACAGCGTAAAACATGGGATTATTGCGGCTGTTCTCGCTGTTGAAGAAGCAATAACAGCAGCACTCTCTGCGGTCACGCATTTTGGTGCAACAACGGCTTTGTGGGAATTAACACACGGGGGACCTCTAGCGTTGAATAATCGCAACTACATGATGTTTCATATGTCGCCGGCCCCTCAGTTTGAGTGCCACAGAACCGCATCACATCACATCACGTCACATCATATCCCTGTATTGTTCATTTTGATCTGAAGAATGTGTTTTTCCAATGCCCCTTGAGATTGGTGGTCTGTTTAACTGTAGAAGTAACTTCCTGGCTCTGAGCAGGGAATATTATGACCCAAAAAAAACAGTTGATCACAGGCCCAGAATCGCAGATGATGCTAAATGGAGCCAATGCGAGTGTCTCTGTGTGTGTTGGGGCGGAGGAATTGTTTCCTCTGCACCTAAGAGTTGTGAACTTAAATAGTCGGTGTAGGTGGTGTGATGCAGTGTTATGCAACCATTAAGAGATGATTGCATAACACTGATTTAAACGCTTGATTTAAATGATCCCTTGAAATCAGATGACAGTGGAACCTACAGCAACTTTAGGTTATTAATGTTATTAACATTGGCCATTTATCATACGATGATTAGGTGTGTGAGTTATTTTGATGCTCAAATGATAATTTAGGTAGATCTCATCGTTACAATTGCAGCTGCTATTTGCTGTAATGACGATAAAATGCAGCAAAATATGAATACAGCAACCACAGCCGAGAGGCTAGGGACATATTTAAATGATGAGCCGGTATCCGATAGATAGACACCTAGGTTGAGAGGGAGGGGGGTCGTTCCAGCCCAGAGCCCTCTCCAGCCTGTTAGACATCTATATATCTCCCTGTCCTACCAGCAGGGCGGCAGCACCCCCGAAACAGGCTGCCAGTCCCTCTCTGCTAGTTAGTGATGCTTTATGGCCCATTCGTAGAGTGCTTCTCCAGGATATACTGGCTTAGCCTTTCCTTCTTTCTGTCCACTGGGTGATGCATGTGGCACAAGCCCTGGTCTAGTCCAGCATGCTGTAACATACTCTGCATCATATACCGGAATAGACACTATACATGTAGAGTTATCACGTTGTTCCGTGAGCACCTGCACCTCCGCATCTCATCAGGAACACGGCCCGTGATCACCTCCGCTCTCCTCGTGATTGACAGGTGTTCTGTCGCGCTATAGTCCCCCCTGACTGAGCCTTTCATAATTACACCGGCTATGAGATGAGTTTATTCATATCCTCTGGTGCAGAATGTGCCCCAGCCCTCAGCCAGTGAGAAGTCAAGGAGGTGGGGAGACAAACTGGGAGAGATCTGAAAGAGCCTTATGATCAGCGGGGGTTTTATCTTTATGTTTACAGTGATGAAATAGATGTGGTGCTGGAGGGTAATATGATATTATTCTGCACGAGGCCTCATTCCTATCATCTGTTACTGCCGTCTTGCACACCGGATCTCTTTCAGCACCTTAATCGACTGTTTGCACTTTCCAGCGTACCTGTACTTGCTCAATGACAATAAAGTTAAATCTAATCTAATCTGATAAGGATATATTAAAGGAACATTGTAAGGTCTATGCGCACCTTCATTTCATATGATAATATAACTATAATATTCATATAAAAATCATGTTAAAACCGTCGTTCTGGGCAGGATGTTTCCATACGTACGATAAACGTGCACAATACCAGGAGTCATTCTGCTAACTCTACGATTAGCTTCTCTTCACACGTCAGTCTGTCAATCAAAGCGTTAGCATACAAGTGGACCACCTTTAGCTTATGAGACACAGCCAGTGGTGGCTCCGGAAATTTTTTATTGGGGGGGCAATAAGGGGTCCTGGTCATTTCAAGGGGGGTCTCATGAAAACCATCAAAAATACAGGGGACACGGCAAATAACTGCATCTTACTGCTACTAAACAACAAACAACACAGCATATCAACTACTTTGTTTTGAATTAATTAATCAATTGCAGTTTGCAAACAATATGCTCGAACTTTAATTGTAGTGCTAATTGTAGAGCGTAGCAGCTCTAGCGGGCTCGCGGCAGCGCCTTGAACGCAATGACACAAGGAGCAGCGACGTTCATGGGGCGTCGCAGTGATTCTTATGTTTTTATATATTTTTTATATTTTATTTTATATTTTTTTACATGTCGAATAAATTATTAATTATTATTCTACTGCGTAGTTTGAAGACAAACATTTTCAAATCTTTATCCCAGATATATATCTATCTATATATATATATATATAGATAGATATATGTATATATATATTAATCAGGAAGGGGGTGGGGGGTCAAATGGGGTCAAATGGGGGGTCAAGGCGTTTTTTGGGAGGGTCTTGAGACCCCCCAAGACCCCCCTGGCGCCACCGGTGCACAGAGCTTCTGTTCTGGCAAGTAGAATTGAACGACTTGGCAGCGGTTTCCAGTACAAGGACGAACAGGGTATTGATACAGGAGATCAAGCATGGATCCATTCAAAATTGGGCTCATGCATTCATAAAGCATAATTCCATTCTGTCTAGCTGCCTGCCTTTTACTGACCGAACCCAAAGTTGAGATTCTGGGCCACCAGTTGTGAGAATAGCTAGATTTTACCTTTGTAAATGAAACGGGATGAATCATTGTGAAACTAACCATGTGAAAATTGCCTGCCCTTTCAAGTTGATAACGCTAGAAGGGAAATGTGAAATATAGGCTAAATCTAGTAAATACAACCATTACCTTGAAGTGCTCTGAATGGAGCTGCTGAATTACACAAAGGAATTACTAAGGTATCCTTAAGGCCAGTCAAAAAAAATATGTTCCTGGCAGGGTCCAAAACTGCTCTTATTAGGACTAAGGCTGTACCCGTTGAGAAAATAACCCCACATGGGTACAGTTTTGCCTTCAATTAGTTGATAAGAACCAATCAAAGGACCTGTAAGTATTTACTCCTTTGCCGGATCTTCTAATTGAATAGCTCTGGGATAGAATCTCATGGACTCAAACAAAGCTTCTGTGCACTATATAGTACTGGTAGAGCCAATTACAAGATAACACGATAACCATATTGTATTTTATGTAAAGATAACAAGATAGTTCATTTGACAACAAAACCAATTTGGTTACGTTGAGAAAACGAGATAATGAACACAATATAACAAGCACAAAAAAGCTTCCACACAGTAGGATTTGTGCTACCTATTGGATGCACAGAGCTGTTGTCATCTGAGTCTCTTTCGGCACAGTGCGAATTGAAAGCCAGGTGTTGCTAACCATGCTCGACGTATGCCGCTTATTGCCTTGCTCCAAATGAAAGAATAGTTAGTGATTTAGCCAGGATTTTCTTGTGAAAGTATCCACTCTCATGTTTGCATCTTGTTGTTTGTGTCTTATTCCAGGTTCAGCTTATCCATTACAATCATGAGCTGTACACAAACTACACAGAGGCCGCTAAGAGCCCCAACGGACTGGTGATAGTGTCTATATTCATGAAGGTAAGTAAGAGATATTGTATAGAAGAAGAAGAAAGCTTTATTTATAGCAGCTTTACCTGCGTCGGTGCTTTGACACAAAGAAAGATTGTCAAAATGATTTAGAATACCAACAATAGGATTTAATGTTAAGAGAGATCACTGTGATCCTTGTCATTATTAAATGAGACAGCAAATCAGTGCCGACTGATTTTTATTATTAACACAACTAGTGGGCAGACAAGAGGCATATCCCAGTAAAAAGAGGTGATACTCAATAGGTGATACAACAATGGGCAAGCCAAGTCAGCTAACCTCTTTAGGAGCTAGTTCAGGACAGACGCAAGGAAGGTTTAAAAGATTGTGTAGTCCAGTTTCCAGTTTTAATGACCAGAGACACAATTCCAATTTCCACATAACGTAGCCTAATTTTTAGATTTGTGTGACTTTTACCTCTTCACCATCACAGATAACGCAACACTATAGATATGGGTAACAGTGACGGGAAGTTTGGTGTTTTTTCAGGAATCAAGTTTTCATAATTCGAAGGTTTCCGGCAGTTTTGCTGTATTTTGCTGTGGAAATACAAATTAATTTGACCTAGTTTAGTAATGCTGACACGTAAGAGAACGCATTGCCAGAATCGAACAGGGCCTTAGCAGACAATTGGCAGACATGACAATTAAAATGAATATAGTGTAGGCAGGAGCCCTCTTGTTAAATAACTATCAATAAAGCACACAGGTTCTTCACTTCAGGGCTCAGGTGTGAGGAAACCAAAATAACCATAAAAGCAGGGAAGTCAATAATAAAGCCGGGGTTTATAAAAGAAATGGACACAATGTATAATCCGTAGAATGGGAGAAAAGAATATAGACAAGATGAGAATAAAACACAAATTACTCAATTAAAAACAGTTGAAAAAGACCCAGTCTACTAAAATTGCACTGTCCTTACCCCTTGATAACAACGAACAATACTAAATCCAAAAGTAGATCCCTCTAAAAGGGAGCTAGATGGAAAAATGCCATTGGCCCCGCACAGCTACTAAAGGTTAAAACCACAGCATTAAAACTGTGGGGCTTCCAATGGTTAAAATGTCAGCACGCACTCAGCGCGTATGCCGACACACCACATATGAGCAGCTAGGGCCAGCCTTTCTCACTGTGCCTACAGCCCACCATCTCCACACACTCCCCACAGGTAGACTGGAGCTCAAATAAGGCACACACACCTGAAACTAATTAGGGGACCATCAGCAGGGCACTGATTGGTTGATAAAAAGATGCCGTGACTCATGTCACTTGGCCTAGTTGTAACTCATAGCCTATTAAACAACCTCAAACAAACACTCCAAAACACCCACACACAAGCAATACATAATTCACTCCAAATCTAAAATATACAAAAAGATAAAGCCAACAAAAGATGGGCCGCGAGCCATTCCCCTGCCATTACAGCAGCACTGACTAGATACCTTTGAGCAAAAGGTACACAGCGCCCCATCTTTAGCGCACGGTGCAGAGTGACAGCTCTATTATCAGTGTGCCTGCAGCGACCACTTATTGGTCTCTGAGTCGCAGAGTTAGTCCTCCCTGGGTCTCAGGGCCCTGCGGAGCATCGGTGTCCGGGGCGTTTCCAACAGCAGAAGTGGCACATCACGAACAGTTAGCGCCGCCATCGTCCGGACGAAGAGAAGCGCTGTGCTCCTCTGCAGTATGGCCCCCCCATATCTCTGCAGTGTAGCGGGGGGAGCCTTTCTTCCTTGACAGAGCAGATGTGATCATGGTGGGGGACGACCCCCGCGCTGCTCAGCACCTCTTGAAGTCACAGCTGAAGTCCTAATGAGCTCCCGGGCGTCGCCCAGACTGTCGGTCAGCAGGAGACAGATGACACCGGGACCAGGGTCAGACTAGAATCTGGTCATTCAGCACACGCTTGTATTTATTACTGTAAGCAACGTACATTAAGGGTTTTAAGGGTCAGTTCTCCTTTCTCCCCTCCAAGGGGAGGATTATACTGTTTTCTAGCTGCGCTGGGTCAGTCCGGTACAAACAACCAAACCCACGAATCGGTCGGAAATAAAACTGAATTAAATGGATTGGGACCTTTCAAAAGTTATCAAGTAGAGAGCTTGAACTCCTCCTGGTGGACAAACTGAGAATTATTAGTGCCCGTAAAACATATAGATGTTCATATAACCAACACAACGCATAGTATCTCTGCACATGTCTGGCAGTGAGACGTGGCTCTCCAGAGCACTTACTGGCTCCTGAATAAATAGGAAAATAAATGGCTTCAGGTTAAAAACCGCAGGAGATAGAAAAAGGGGTAGAAAGATAAAGGACACGGTTGGTATATAAATGGCTGATGAAGGCGTAATGTCTGCCTAGGAAAGAGCGAGAAACAGGGACCTCATTTATAAAAATGTTCTTAGATTTATAGCCTACTTAGGGTAATTTGCGATGGCGTGCTTACGTTCGATTCATAAAAGATACTGAGCATTACACACCTTATGCACCTATAAATCTCAGATGACCATCTGAACGCCGTACAATCAGCGGTTTCCTCTTCTATACTGTAAGTCAGGAACAGCCACACGTATTATTTGGTGAACCAAATAAATAAATAAATAAATAAATACAAATAAACTTCCTATGAAATTGTTCATAAAGCTAATGCAAAGTTCACTACAGGCTTGGATGCATATGCGTCCCAAACTGCAATACCACTACATAACCAGCAGGAGCATCACGTACTTCAAGTCTAGAAAGGTCACATCTCTTTTTAATCGCTGGAGAATTAGAGTGAGAAGATGGCTAACAGTGTGTGTCTGTCTGTGTGTGTGTGTGGGGGGGACTGCTTCAGGCTCTCTCAGGTCCTCACTTCACAGCCATGAGGACAGGCTAGTTAGCTAGCTAGAGGGGGTTAGCGTGTCAAATAGACAGGGGGGCTGAGCTAGCTAGCTAGCTAGAGGGGGTTAGCGTGTCAAAGAAACAGGGGGGCTGAGCTAGCTAGCTAGCTAGAGGGGGTTAACGTGTCAAATAGACAGGGGGGCTAGCTAGCTAGCTAGCTAGAGGGAGGTTAACACGTCAAAGAGACAGGGGGGCTGAGCTAGCTAGCTAGCTAGAGGGGTTAGCGTGTCAAAGAGACAGGGCGGCTGAGCTAGCTAGCTTCAGCTGCTCCTGGCCTTCAAGCCTGCCACAGATGCTACCAAACTCCTCTTCCAGGTGTAGTGAGGGAACTAGATCGTCCAGCTTCGCGTCTAAGTCATTCTTAGTAGTCAAGGCCGCTCTTAAATATCCCTTTAGAGAAATGTGAAGCACTACAGCCATGGAACACGCGCCTGTTTCTTCTGGCTCCAGAGCGAAGCTGAGACCAATGATGTTCTACTTGAATGCTTTGTCAATGCGACCATCACTTGACATGACTTGACTACTGAACGCTAGCAGAACCTGTAGCTCCCCGACTCTTTATGAATCCCCATAAATATATACATAAATTTATATGCATCTGCAAAGCTGAGCCCCACCTCTACTGGCAGTCTGTATTCTAGCTCGTAGCTCGTGTTTGTGCAGTTTACGTTCACATTTGTACATACTTTCCATTTTGAATCCAAAATGTAAATATGTCTGAAACCAAACACTGCCGACCCGAGCACTTCAGATGACATTCCACCAGACTACCAGAGACTGAGAGCAGTGTTATAGATGCGGTAAAAAAGTTGTGACATTTATGACAACAATCAAGAAAAGCACAAGGAGGAATAAGCTATAAGAAAGAAGTATAAGGGAAGGCATATTGTTGTAGAGCTTATGAGACTGATTTATGGTGCTTATGTAAGTGTATGATGTTGTACTGGTACTTGTGGACAGATTGGAGTCAGGCGAAGGAAAATACTTGACGATTTAATGTCAAAATTTAAGCAAATTATATCAACAATGTATAAGCACATACAGAACCAACACATCTGAATACAAATTCACTTTTACAGTGAATTATAGGAAGCTTTTATGTCTTTTTGGCATAAAGTTGGGAGGGCACTGAACTGAACCAAAAGACATTAGGTTGATTCAGTACACTTGTAAATGTACTGTACATGTGTCAGTCTCAGATGAATGAAAGACTGCAGCTTTTAAGTATTAGTAGGACAAAATAAACACACTCAATAAAGATAAAAATACACAGTGAAACAAAGAGGTGACTACTCTACCTGAAACTGGAACATTCTCACAAGTGAACATTGTGACTCATTCAACATCGATGTGATTTTGTGACATCATGATGTAGTTATCATGTGCTTTATGTTAATCTCTCTCTCTCTCTCTCTCTCTCTCTCTCTCTCTCTCTCTCTCTCTAGATTGCAGAATCAGCAAACTCGTTCCTCAACCGAATGTTGAACAGAGACACCATCACAAGAATAACATACAAAAGTAAGTGGCCCATCATGCCCTGTAACATCCGCCCTAGCTTAACTAGATGTCCAAACAGCCATGCTAATGGCTTTGGTTACGCTGCGTCGTCACGGAGACAAGGCCTCTCTAATAGCATCAGGATCAGGATCATGTCCAATGGTAATAGAGGCCTGGAACTGGCTGCCTTCCCGCATACATCCTGCAGTCCCAAGGAGTGCTGCTGATGGAGACACACAGCCTGCCACCGCAGAGGGGAGTGTTGCTGTAAAGCCGGGGGGGGGGGGAGGCTCACCCTTCCACTGCTAGGGAGCACTGAATGAGCGGCCTAGGAATCACACTGACCCCTGGTGGCCGGGTGGGTGTAACAGAGCCTGGGGCTGGAGAGGCCCGGGAGAGGAGAGCAGCCTCTGTCACGTGCACAGCCCTGCACACGTGCACATGCCCATAAAACACAGGCGCGTTAGAAGAAGGATTTTTGAGAATCAATGAGAGGTTATCGCGTAACACGACCACCAGGGGCAGGAGAGGCAGCGGTTAGGATGGTGCACTGGGTTCGATACTTGTATGTCCACTCACTGGAAGTAGCTTTGGATGAAAGCTTCTGCTAAATGACCCGATTGTGTGTGTACTTCATCCCCAACGACACGTGTGGATGTGCACTAAGGCAGGGAAGCCACCGAGCCAACAGGTAAACCTTGGCCCCTCTGAGTGTCATAATACATTACTGCAGTGAGCTCGTTCTCATAGGCAAGGCTGGGTGTGGCAGCCATTTGTCAGAGGCAAACTGCATGACAAGTTATTGAGTGTGACACTAATTACTCTCACGGCTTGATAAGATAAGAATCACTTTGTGTGTTTCAACAGGAACAGTCTTTTGCATTGGGGTTATAGTTGCAGCTTGCTCGTTAAAGGAATGGTTTGGAATTGATATGACATAACTTAGATAATGGATAAAAGATATCATTTAATAATTTACATCGCTCCCTGACTGTTTTCTTTGTGTTCAGCACCCAATGACAGCTTGACTTTATGAAATAAGGACTCAGTGGATCTGGATAGAGCACATGGGTGTTATGTTTATGTTAGGACCATTGAGGATCACGTTAAAATGTTGTTCTTGAAGTCATATAGTGTATTCTAACTGTGAATCACTATAGGGGAACCATGTGGATTAGCATGACAGTTATACTTACTAATCGACTACATCCACAAATTGGCAAAAGACAAAAGAATCCTGGACGGTCCCTTTGTAATAAAGTGTTCAATTAATGTGCAGATTCAGCTAGAGTTTGAGAGACAGTTCCATCAATCATCTGCCAAATGCAGAATTTCCTTTCCAGGTTTTGAATGATGGATCTCTTCTTTGCAGATGACGCTTATCTCCTGACGGGCCTGAACATTGAGGAGATTTACCCTGAGACCAATAGTTTCATCACATACGAGGGATCTATGACCATCCCACCGTGCTTTGAGACGGCCACGTGGATTCTGATGAACAAGCCGGTGTATATCACACGAATGCAGGTGGGTCCCAAACAGTGTTGGGGTCGTTACTCAAAAAAGTAATGTATTACTTTACTTATTTACTCCCTGTAGAAAGTAATTTGTTACATTACTTTTGCTTTACTCCGCAACATCGCCTGAGATGCATTGTCACGTAACTGCCAGTTAACCCTTACATATGCCCACATATCAGCACAAACCCCTGTCCTAATAAGGAGGACACACACAAGAGCTTTCTTTAATGCTCTTTAATAAAATAACACCACAAAGCCGACTGCAAAGTCGGTCAAAACCGGCCCAAAGAGCACTTCACAGAAAAATGTTGAGGCTAGAACAACTACACAATATTAGAATTTAGGAACAGTAATGCGTTACATTACTGCGTTACAGACAAATGTAATGTGATTACAGTAATGCGTTCACCCCTCAACACTGTTCCCAAACAACGTTGAAGTTAAAATGATTACGTTGTGTACTTTTTCTTTTACACCAGTTCAATCAACTGTTAGAAGTAACCTTTGTGCCACTGTCCCTTCAACCCTAGCAAGGTCATTCTCACACAGATGTAGCATATTTATAGCATATTTCTATTTTAGATTTCTTCAACATACCCAATGCAATGTTTGGATGCTCCACTTTACATTTACTCTTTTTAGTCTGCAAACTCTCGATTAAAAAAAGTTTGCCAGCGTGGCGGTGCCAATAGGTGCCAATAGGTGCCAATAGGTGCCAATAGGTGCCAATAGGTGCCAATAACATCATTAGCAGGCGATTGGACTGGGAGGGTTTTCCAACCAACAGGAACTTAAACTGCCGTGGCGCCAACTGACCCACCCACCTGAATGCTGATTGGTCGGTGGTTCTCTAGTCTAGCCTACTGACAAACGGCTTTGCTGGTTCCTGAAAAGGTTCCTGGAGGGGAAGAAGGGCCCAACGTTATGGGAGAGACAGACAGGCAGTAGGGAGACAGACAGGCAGTAGGGAGACAGACAGGCAGTAGGGAGACAGACAGTAGGGAGACAGACAGGCAGTAGGGAGACAGACAGGCAGTAGGGAGACAGACAGACAGTAGGGAGACAGACAGGCAGTAGGGAGACAGACAGACAGTAGGGAGACAGACAGGTGGTAGGGAGACAGACAGACAGTAGGGAGACAGACAGGCAGTAGGGAGACAGACAGGTACAGTAGGAGCGATGTAAGAGAGACAGACAGGCAGTAGGAGAGACAGACAGGTACAGTAGGGAGACAGGCAGTAGGAGAGACAGACAGGTACAGTAGGAGCGATGTAGGAGAGACAGACAGGCAGTAGGGAGACAGACAGGCACAGTAGGAGCGATGTAGGAGAGACAGACAGGCATGCTTCTCCTACTCCATGGTGGACACTTCAACACAGGTTCCTCATCCTCATCCCCCCCCACAGATGCACTCTTTACGTCTGCTGAGTCAGAACCAGCCGTCGCAGATCTTCCTGAGCATGAGCGATAACGTTCGGCCCGTCCAGCCGCTCAACAACCGCTGCATCCGCACCAACATCAACTTCAGCGTGCAGGGCAAGGACTGCCCGAACAACAGGGTTCAGAAGCTCCAGTACCGAGGTAAACAGAAGGCCTCTCTCTCTCTGTAGAACCACACCGGGATTATTCTACCCCAGAAGAAGTCTCAGCAGCTAATGTATCTGCTTCTAGTAATGAGTGTGATGTAGGGATGTGGTGAGGCTTCAAGAGAGAACATAGAATCACAGCCAAATTACAGGTGCACCTCGCTATATTTCCTAATGGAGTTTGATACTATTTAACAGTTTAGTTTGAGGACACAATGAGAAGGCAATAGACTCATCGCCTCAACGCCTGCAAACCCCCTTCTTTGCGCATTTGTATTGCAGAGTAGGCCTACATCAAATCAGCTCCTGCTTATTTACATTTTACATTTACATTTACAGCATTTAGCAGACGCTTTCATCCAAAGCGACTTACAATTAGTACATTTGTCAACAGTTGAACCGGTTAACCACCAGTTTTCGCAAGCAGATAACATTCTCCTAGAATAAGGACAGCATCATGTAACCATGGTTACTTCACCTATGCATTTGCACAACATTCCTCGAAGGTTTATCATTCGCTCCTCAAAACAGTTAGTAATTACATTAATCAAAGTTGTCATTCACACTTTGGTGTGACATTTGTCAAACAGTAAATAATTGCTAACTGTGAAGTGCTTAGTATTCTAAGAGCTGATCTGGCAGAGTAGAAAGAAGGTGTTTTTTTTATACACTTATACATGATGTAGGCTGCCAAACCGATGCTTGTAAGGTTGGATGCCTGAACGCTTCATGGTTCACCTCGGAACACATTCCTATTCAGACAGTATGTGTGTGAGCAATTGAGGTGCCTCGCTGTAAACCAGCCAATCAAAGCAGAGCTCATCATATTATTCATGAGCTCACCATAACAAGGGAAAACAGCAGTTTCAGTTTCATTCGAGAGCCAAATCATATGGTTGTAAATGGGGGTGGAAAATTGTATCTGGGCCTTTTTCACCCTGAAAAAAAGTCACTTTTTTAGTCCACTAGGGGGCACTAAAACACCTCCATGACGTTGAAATGTGGTAGTCAGCACTGCATACAGACTGACTCTAATGGACACGTACACATACTGTAAGCTAATAACAGCAGCTATAGCCTGTGGACCCTGGTGGAAGAAGGCAACATACTGTCACTATGAGAAAACCTAGAACCATTTTAAATGGTCATTATTTCACACTTTTAGTGTATTCATTTGGCAACTAATCAGTCCAAAAATCCAGCCCTCTGCGTAGCACTGTGGAGCAAGGAGCAAGGCACACGCTGTCTGTTCCCAATCAGCATGTGCCTACACCTGCTGGACTCCATGGGAATCATGTCCCTGAAGCATTACTAAAACTCCCTGTTATTCATCGTACGGGTTTCAGAATTCACTGCACCGTGGCTCCCAGACACTACGGTTCTCTTTCCCTCTTTCCGTCTGTGCATCCACCTGCCTGCCTGCCTGCCTGCCTGCCTGCGTGCGTGCGTGTGTGTGTGTGTGCGTGTGTGTGCGTGTGTGTGCGTGCGTGTGTGTGTGTGCG
Organism: Percopsis transmontana; assembly: GCA_025447815.1. NCBI lineage: Eukaryota > Metazoa > Chordata > Actinopteri > Percopsiformes > Percopsidae > Percopsis > Percopsis transmontana. Next base: position 5,807 of record JAOEHI010051087.1, on the reverse strand, counting down.
TGTGTGCGTGTGCGTGCGTGTGCGTGTGTGTGTGTGTGTGTGCCCCTGCCTGAATGAAGCATTGTTATTCTGTGCAGCATTTGAGGGATGTGAACCACACCTCTTAATGGTGCAACCCCCCTCGTAGCCAAACAAACACACCTCCACTGACACTAGTGTCTACTGCATTGTAATGCAACACGAGCACGAGGAGATGTGCTCAATGTTCAAGCACCCGTGAAAGAATGCCTGGAACCTTTGCTGGTTGCTTTTCTGTGAGAATATCTGGCAGCCGTTAAAGAGACAACGTTGTTTTGGTTTGAGACATGAGGGTGTGAGCAACCCCTCCCTCACCTGAAAACTCAGCCCCCAACCCCGCCCCAACACTTTTCAAACTGTTTTCAAACAAAGCGAGTCCGTTTGGAGTAGCAAGGCGGGGCCACCTTCGTGCTCTGGGGGGCGCTACAGTATATACACAGTGGGACAAAATGTCAGATTGTCCCTTTAAGGTAGGAGGAACAAGAACCCCCCAATCCCATCTCCGACGGGTCAGGTTAGGTCACCGGTTGGGACATTTTGGTTATTTCCTCTTTGGCGATACCTCCTCATGTGGGTCGAATTTGTTGAGACTTTCCACTCAAAACACACAAAGTCACAAACCACCCCAATGACCCCCCCCCTCCCCCATTACACATACATACCCCTTTATTTCTACCCATTCAGTTGGAGGGCCATTGCCTGTTACAGCATTAAAACAAGGGTTATAAATCAGCATTCTCAAAGTTGTCTGTCTCCTCTCTTCCAGTGAATGAGTGGCTGCTGAAGTAGCCTCCTGCACAGGAGAGATGCCAGACCAGGCTCAGAGATGAGGAGGCGAGAGAAGAGAGGAGAGGAGGAGAGAGGAGAGGAGGAGAGGAGGAGAGGAGGAGAGAGGCAGCATGGACGGACGTGAAGGCAGCATTTCATCCAAGATTATTTCACAGCATTGTACAAAGAAAAAATCCTTAACATTGTCCAATTCAAAAACTTTGCCGAGCCAGCGAAGAGACTTCTCCTTTTCAGATATTGAGAACTATTTGAACACGTGCTAACTAGCCCCCAGTACACCTATATCTACACTGAATGTTTTGATACCAAGCTTTTTTGGGGGAGAAAATGACAGACGCTGAAAAACAAACTTTAAAAAAAAGGAAGCATTTATTTGATAGCCTCCTAACCCAGCAAGACTAATGTTGGAAGTGTGAAGCCTTTGTAAATAAAGACATTCTCTCTTGCAAAACTTCAAGGACTAAACACTGCCCCCCCCCCCTTACAAACTTCACCAACAAGGCATGCCAACAGCAAACCCAAGAGAGACTTGAGTGTTGCAGCCTTGACTCCTTATTCTCTGAAAAAGTCACGTCACATCATCATATTCTAGGCTTTTCTGCTCGTGAGCAACCAGAGTGTCTTGGCCTACTTTGTATATATTATTATCATCAATATTGCTGAAAAGAAGAATATTTAAAGAAAATGTAACAAAATAAACATTCAAAAGATATATTAAAAGGATATAAAAAAGAGCTAAAGACAAAAAGATGAGTATTTTAAAAAACTTGGCGCACTTTGAAATCTGGAGAGCTGATGCCTTTTTCTGTTTCATTGTTTACAATGGTCATACACTGTGTTTGAGTGATGTTATCAGCCCAATAAATGTGTCTGGAAAGTTCACTTTGGTAAATAAATGCTTCACCACACGGATCGGACCTACGGTGCCTTCCAGAATGATTTGCTCCCTTTGGAGAGATGAGCAAAAAATCTCAGTTTATCAGCTTTCTCTTATCGAGGGAAAATGTGAGAAAAATATAATATATATGAATCACTTATTCAATAATTAATTCACAATTAGTGGCACCTGTAGGAATGCATATGAGCAAACTCTAATTGGCATGTATTGTATCTTCATTCATACCTGTGTAAAGCACACCCAAGTCACACCTGAGCTTTCAGGAACTGCTCATGCACAACTGTTTCACCGGGGTGTAAATAGCGGGTGGCACACGGGTCAAACACTTTAGTCCTCCGTCATGGGGAAGAGCAGAGAATACACAAATGAAATTAGACACAAATAAAATAAATCAAATCAATTGAAACCTAAAAGTCCCCATCTCCACTATTAAGGCAATAACTAGGAAGTGTCAGATAACTGTTGCTGGAGTGATGCCTATGCACAGTGCGGAGGATGGTTAGAGAGGCAAAACCTGCTCTTAGGATCACAGACAGGAGCCGTTTCAGGAGTGGGTTGCAAGTAGACACTAATCTCCATGCCAACAAACTGTTTGGACGGCTTTTTTATAGGCAAGCCTTTCCATTAGCGAATCCAGAATTCACTAAACATCACCTAAATTGGAACCGGGTTCTACATGAGACAACAAAACAAAATACCAGAGGTGGGTTTAAAAAGAGTATAAAAGAGTATAAAAAGAGTCAATGTCCATGCAAGAAACCATTACAATGAGGTCATTAAGCAGACACTTTAGTCTAAAGCCACTTACAATGCAGCTATTACATGGGGCAGATAGGGGTTAGGCACTTTGCTCATGGATGCTTACATTTTGCATAGGAGGAGTAGTCTCAGATCCCTTTCTACCTGCTCCCATCTCATCCAGCATTAGGAGAAGACAGTGAGGGTTCACAAAGTACTGGGACGTGTAATGTGTGTGTAATGTGTAACGTGTTTTTTATTGTTTTTCATTGAAAGGTTATTTCGCTCACGGCTCCACCTAGTGGCGACTCGGTTCATTAGTCACTGCAACCTCTGGCAAACACTAAGCAGCCTGTATTGATCCCACCGCTTCCTACATTATTGCCTAGTCGATTCAGAACGCCTCCTCTCAGGGTGTCCGCGGACTAAATACTGCCCCAAGGTGCGCGTGTCTGGTCCTCTCCGTTTGTGTTTCAGTCAGCCCCTTTATCCTCCGTTCCGCGTTTCCAAGTGTCTACCCTGACGGCACGGATGCAGCGTCTCTCCCAGGATGTGGCGCTACCAGAAGGCATTACCATCGCACGATGTTGGAACAGATATGGCAATCTCATGTTAAAGGGGGCATAACATGCGTAGCCTATAGGCTAACTGTTAGAATTTTGAAGTATTAACCATGAACTAGTTCATTTTTAGTGAAGTTTTGAAAAGATTTTTGAGCACCTAGTTCATGTAGAAAGTGAACTTTCCCATCACCGGTGGCCATTTTTGGGTTTATACGTGCCCACAAGTTAACCTAGGGGTGAGGCCGAGGCCTCTGAATGAATATAAAGTGTATATATATGGCTACATTTGAGGTAGTGCGGCTTGCCACTAGACTCGTTTCAGTTCACATGTTCGTACGTTTAGGGGCAGGGAAGGTACAGCAAAGATGCCGCAACACGGTCGCACTCCCGGGCGGGGCAGGTCATAATTCACTACGGTGGAGTACAAAACTTGAACCTCCAGGCGGCGCCAGACGCAATCCTCGACGATATCTTGTTGACACAAGACGACCCGATGTGTAAAGGATTCTGCTTAATAGGAGGTTTAAAAAAGGACAATTTGTATTATAGACAAAAAAGAAAGAAAGAAATCAAAATTTCTGCCATTGATTTTAATGCATCAAAGTCAAACCATTATATTTAATTAAAACAATCAAAGATTATTCCTAATTTACGTTGAAATATTCCCTCTCAAATGATTTACCATATGTACAAATCTAGCAAAAATATTCAGATTATTAAAACCTTATTTTCTTAAACCAGATCCTGGCAGGATAAATGCAGATGGGAGATTTACAACAGGTGAGATGGCACATAATGCAGAGACAAGAAAGGGCTAGTAAATAAAAAAAAATAAAAAAAAAAATAGGGGGGGTTCTCATAATCTCAAAAGCTAGTCTCTTTAAAAAAATAAAAATAGGACCAATACTTGTCGTTCAACGGGGTTTTACATTCTCATGAAAGTCTTCTAATGAAATGTATTGTACCATCTGTGAAAATCTAGCGTGCACAACAGGTGTGATTCTATCCTGACATCAAGACATTAAACGTACTATTCTTTCGTGTTTTGCCAACATTCCTTCAAGCGGTTACATTGAATCCTAATGTTCCCTGTCGCCGACATACAGGCGCAAACCTAGCATCACACGCCCGCAGATGACTTATTCATTTGCCATTCATTCACCTTCACACACCCATTTGTTTCCCCATTCGTTATTTACAATATTCTTAAAAAGAAGAATTGTGGCCAATTTACACCTAGACCTTTTTTCTCTATCATAATTTCTCCACGCGTTATTATTTCTCTCCTTCAGCTATGGCGATCATTTGTGACTAACATCTAATCAAACACCCCTTTAGAGGGGTGGTGGAACATTAAGGACGGTGCCTCCAGCCTCCTTCTACACAGCTGGAAGACACTGGACGTCCAGTTGGCCAGATCAAGGTGATATTTAAAAGGTTTGAAAAATTAAGACCATGAAATAAAATCACGACACACACACACACACACACACACACACACACACATACACACACACACACACACACACACACACACTTTATCAACCATCCGTTGTCAATACTAGAGTACATTTACTTATGTATTTTTATGTGATTTAGTATCAATTTCTGTCCAACCACCCTAATTAATAACCGGTGGGGCGAGGAGGTCCTAGGAGGTCCTAGGAGGTCCTAGGAGGAGCTCATAGGTTGCTGAACAGCTCATTCCTCTTGCTCCAGTCCATGGCAGGAGCTTTCTTGGCAGCTCGTTTCTGCTGCACCCTCTCCTTGGCCTGGGCCAGGGACATACTGAGGGCCAGACCTCCAACGGGCTCAGGGGTCGGAGCCGGGCCCCGTTCAACCTGCGCACACACACACACACACACACACACACACAGCAATTTAGTTTATGAACCTCAACCCGGGGTTCTGTTTCTGGGAAGTGTAGTTTTGTGAAGGCCCAAACATTGTGTATGAATATCTATCCATCTATCGAGAGAGAATGTGGCACTAGCCTTCCTAATTGCATGATGCTCAATAAGGACAGCCTCTGATGGTGACCTCACCACATGAACAGCACATTCTCCCAACAGTCTCTAGGAGAATGGCTGCTTCAATAACTTGTTCAAGCCACACACACACACACACACACACAAACACACACACCTGTGGTGCCCGAGCCTTGGCATCTGTGGGCAGAGAAGCGTCCGATGAGGAGCTGGAACTCGTCGAGCTCACAGACACTTTAGGCTTCGCTGGCTTGCTGTCCACCTGCAACACACAACGACACATGCATGCGTGCTCCATTATGTCCACCAGATGGCAGTGCGCACCATGCGGGTGCTAGCCCCATTCAGCCATCTGCACTTGAGCCTTCTCTATTCTTGCATCCAATCCTCACTGCTCTGTTTGTCTTGTGCGTCCATTAACACGGAGGGCGTTATAGTGGCTCACGTGTTGCATTAATGAAGTATAATCCCATAAGCAGCCATAATGGGCACGACATGTAATCATTCATTTTTATCATCTTAATAATAAAATAACTTTAATGATAACAAACAATAATGTACTGTACTAGTATTACATCATTGAAATACAGATTACAGGAAAAATACAGTAATCGTGTTAGCGGTGAACGGTAAAATGACAAGAGAAGCCGCCGGCCGCCTCTGAACACAGTCTCAAGGTGCAGGTAGGGGTTAGGCACCTTGCTCAAGGATGCTTGCAGGGAGGCCACCTCTGGGGCTCGAACCCACGACCTACTGGCTGGGAGTCCAACACCCAGACCACTAGACTATCCTGCCCCCTACTGGCTGGGAGTC
>JAOEHI010051086.1:0-19449 GCA_025447815.1 Percopsis transmontana | reverse complement strand
GTGTGTGTGTGTGTGTGTGTGTGTGTGTGTGTGTGTGTGTGTGTGTGTGTGTGTGTGTGTCTGTGTGTGTGTGCGTGCGTGCGCGCATCTTCCTCTTCAGTGAGCAGGGACCTAGGAGGGCTAACACGAGCTAATGAGCTCCATTTAAATCCAGCCCCTCGGATCCTTGCTCTCGCCCAGTTTCTCTGCCCCCAGGGCCTCTCCTTGCTCTGGCCTGGAAATCGCGGCGCGTCGGTCGGCCATTTTGGCTCATTAGGAACGAGCTGGTAAAACCAACACGCGCGTCTCACTGAAGCAGCATCACGCTAATGGACGGGTGTGTTGCTTGAAAATATGTATTAGAGCAAACTGGTAATTTTGTGTGCACTGTTAGCGTGTGTGTGTGTGTGTGTGTGTGTGTGTGTGTGTGTACATGCCTACATGAGACATCGCTAGGTTATGCGTGACTCATCCTCCTGTGCGCTAGTAAAGTAACAGATTTTCTGATTCTCTGGTCACATATAACTCAACTTCTCAACATACACACAAACACACACACACACACACACACACACACACACAGTATGAAGTTGGAATTGTAATACAGTACAGGATCTCTAGGTTCCCTCATTACATGCAATTGGTTTAAATATTGCGGTATTTATATTATGTAGTATTATGTAGCGTGTAACTTTTTCCCAAGAGTGACTTTAGTTTGAGATTAAATAAAGTGCAACAACAATTAATCAAAACTAAAATACTGCAGCACACAACCACAGCCCCTAACCACTTAAAGCCACACACACACACACACACACACGTACAATTACAATTAGGTCGTTTAGCAGACGCTTTTATCCAAAGTGACTTACAATTACATGGTGCTATTACATGGAGCAGATAGGCGTTAGGCATCTTGCTCAAGGATGCTTACAGGTAGGCTTGAACCCACAACCTTCTGGCTGGGAGTCCGATGCCTAGACCACTATCCTGCATGTACTACCCATTTCTGGTTCTGAGGCAACCCCTAACCACATTACCCACACACACACATATATATGAATGTGTGTGTGTGTGTGTGTGTGTGTGTGTGTGGGGGGGGGGGGTAGAAATGTGTGTGTGTGTAATCAGATAGTAGACTTAAGCGGTGACCAGATCAGCTCTGCTCAGAGACAATCTGTCCCTGAAGCAATTTACGCACTGTTTTTGAGCCACAACATATAAAGATGAGGCCAGGCCACATTTGTGTGTGTGTGCTTGAGTGTGGGTGTGCAAGCGTTTTACAGTAAGGCTCACACAGGAACGGTAAATGACAAGTCACCCGTTGTTTATTTTAAACAATGGACCTCCCAACCACTTCCAGCCACACACACAAAGCACAGAGAGAGAGAGAGAGAGAGAGAGAGAGAGAGAGAGAGAGAGAGAGAGAGAGAGAGAGAGAGAAATAATACCTCACTGACTGCCAGTGTTTGTGAGTCATGAAGCTATTAGCTAGCTGGCTAGCTCCTTACAACCTCTCTCTCTCTCTCTCTCTCTCTCTCTCTCTCTCTCTCTCTCTCTCTCTCTCTCTCTCAGAGTCCTCCTGCCATAACCAAAAGTTTCAGTGTAAACATTTAGATTCAAGTGCCATTAGCACAACCATCTCACACACGCGAGCCTCACACACACAGAAGCGGGCTAAAACATTTCACAGACACATTCCTTGACTCAAATAATAATGGAAGGGACAGACGGCCATTCCAGAGAAATTAGGTGCTTCCATTAGGAAAAATATGGAATTGGAAATACAGGCCAGTCATGCGGTCTTTCTGAGAGGGAAAAGAAATTAGGAATTCCACAAACTGGAATCAAAGAGAGGAGGAAGAGAAGAGAAACACAATAGAACATAGAGTATAATAGCAGCAACAATTCACTTTGATAGATACATGACAACAAGAAAACTACAACTACTACTACAGCTTGATGCTCTGATTATTTAATAATGCTCACATTATTTAGCAGGTTATTTCCCACAATTTCTTCGACAACTATACTTTATCTTGAAAAAACTAAATGAGGCACAGGCTAGCATCTCCCCATAATAGAAGCAAGATAACATTCATGTGTAAAAGGACAAACACAACAATCACATACAATCCTTAACCAAAAAACATCATCTTGTCATTGCGCAATAATGAGTAAAAAGTCATAAGTCATAATAAGACCATCAAAAGGGCATGACATTTTGTATGGCAATAGGATTTATTATGACAGTAGAAGCAGCATTAAGCCCTGTACCATGGGTTTTACTCAGGGGATCAACGTTCTATTCTGCCTTGAAGACCACTGTGGGTGGAGCCATTTAGTGTTGTTGCGTTTGTCAAAAGGGAACGTTCTTCCTTCACTGCCATGATAATCCAAATCCATTAAACTTTGCCAATAGGGATATTGCCAGTGTATATAAGATATAATATCCCAGATTATGTCAGAGAGTGGGCCTCCGTAGATGAGGGAGACACAGGAAAACCAAAAGTCCTGTTGGGTTTCTATCTCTTCTCATTGCTCTCTTGTACATTCTCCATACTTCCACGTTTTTATCTTTCCATGACAGACAAAAAAATATCACACCATCATGCTGTTAATGCCAACCATGACTCTGCAAAAAAAAGCGTTTACAGAGATAAAAGCAGAGTTGGTGAATATATTACAGAGGGATGAAGGGAACAAAAGGCAAGGGGAGCGGTGTGTCTATTCCTTTGACCTCAGGACGACAACAGTAATCATCTAACAGCGGAGTTAAGACATACTGTCCACCGCGACCTCTCACCTCCCTGCCACTGCCACTCTCAGATAGATCAATAACCACTATTTAATTTGAATCCTGAGGGGGCCACAGTGCCTTTTCACAGAAAATTACTTTCCAGGTCAATGTGCAATACATGATTGAATTATCACAACATAGATTTAACAATAAGCAACTATTTTTGACCATTAATCAGAGATTTATTGCATATACATTGCAGCAACATTGTGAAACATTGTCACAACCATCACCATCATCATCATCCTCAATCTGAACAGGGGGGGGGGGGGCGGCAGAAGGTATGATCTGAAACTCCATGTGAAGGGGGTGGGCGCTGACTGGTAGGATGGACTTAGCCTTCATCACTACCTGTCTGTTATACAGGTCACTGAGGTTACTTTGCTGGGCACCTAGGATTTTAATGCTAATTTTCACTATTTTGGAAGGAGCCGTTTTGGCCTTGACACTGAGATTGCCATACCAGCAGATTACAGAAAATGTTAATACGGACTCAATGTAGGATTTGTAAAAAAAAAAAAAAAAAAAAAAGGGTCATGAGGGTCTTATCAACATGTAACTTTGACAATTCACGAAAGGCAGAACGGTCGTTGCTGGCCCTTGTTGCAAAGCATCTCTGTTTTGGAGTTAAAATTCTACCGTTTGTCAATCAAGCTGCCGAGGTATTTGTATGTTTCTACAACTTCTGCCACCTGCTCCTTGATGGTAGCGTTCTGAGGAGCAGAGGGCTTGCACGTAAAATCAATGAGCATGTCTTTTATCTTCGTCATTCAGTTGCAGGAATGCCCTATCACACCAGTGATACCATTCACCCTTACTCTCTGCGTTCTGTCAGTTAAAAAGTCAAGAATCCAGCCCACTATGTTCAAATCAAGGTCAATGTTTTCTAAAAGCTTGTCTACTAAAATGTGGGAGTGAATTGTATTAAAAGCAGATGAAAAGTCAACAAATAAAATGCTTGCGTGTGTTTTACTACCTTCGAAGTGTTTAAATAACAAGTTTTGCAGAGTGGCAGTAGCATCTTCTACTCTTCGCTTAGCCCTGTAAGGTATTTGTGGCTGAAGACAGTGGTGGAGTAAAAAAAAAGGCAAGTGTCCAGTGAAAACCACAAAAAATATTTGGCCAAAACCACGACAGAAAGTCAAACCATTTATGATTTTACAATGCGCCTCAAAAGTTAATGCGAGTTTGGTCTTTGTCCCTCAGCTAACAGTGTGGGCCAAACCTTGTGTTACAGTAAGTCACACTCGATATGGCATTTACAAACAAGAATAAATTAGACACACCTCTGAGCTATTGATATTTTGTAAAGCCTTTAAAAAAAGGTTCTCTTATAGGAAGTAGACTGTGACAAGAAAAAGGTTGCATGAAAGAGGATGGAAAAACTTCAAGAGAATGACAGGAAATGAGAAGGAAAAATGGAAGAAAGACAAAAAATATTAAAAGAGAGAAACGGAGTTCAGTCGTGGAACAAGAGGCTCAGAGAGACAACAAATGAAAAGTGAAGCTAAGTTTAGCTCTCCCCTCAGGACTTTCTCCGGTATCTCTGCTCTTTCCATCCTCCTCGTTGCCATCCTTTCTTCACCTTCTCCTTTTCTCAATCCATCACAAAATAATGAACTTGCTATAAGTGAAATTCATTCCACTAATTGGTTTCATAGGTATTTTTAGTCAGCCGTGGAGAGGAGGGGAGGGGAGGTGGTCGGCCAATCACGTCACAGCAGGCAGGATGTGACATTGGCTGGCAGGAAGTGAACTCGCTAACGTGCCGAGGTAAGAAGAGGACGGACAGATGCATAATTGCCAACCTGCGTTTATTTTGTTTATGTTTCTTTTTAATGTTGTCAGACAGACAGACAGACAGATATATAAATAGATACGTTTCACAGAGCTAAGGTAAAATTATAGCCAGCTGAAATAACATCCTCTCTCTTTACTTGCAATAGATATCTTTATCTTGTCATTTGATCTCTTTCATTCATTCATTCATTTCAGTCTCCAGGCCAATCATTAACCTTCCGGCATTAAAGAAATGTAATATGTATGGAGACAGCCAGCTGTCTAAAATATACAACAAAGCAGTATGTACAAATGTATTATTAGACGAAGGATGCTCTAGATAACGAATATATTGTTTTTTAGCAGCAAATAGATGTGAATATTGTACATTAGCGTAAGTGTGTCCAATAGAATCAGACACAATCACGACATAACAGGCACAGAAGAACGCTCCCAATTTCTAACAGTGTCTAAGAATGTTCATGTAATCTTCCCCAAATGAGTAGAAGTTATTCTTAGATGCCATTTAACTTAGACAAAGGTGTAAAGGTCCTTTAGGGTCTCTGCTAAGACATGACAATGAGTCGCCTAACAGGTACCTGGCTTAGTAAAAGTGTCAACTCTCACTGTAAAAGGTCATCCCTACCCAACACACACACACACACATCCCACCTAGAGACACACACACGCTTAAAGGGGAATTTTTGGCCATTTTTGACCTGGCCCTGGATCTGTGAGCTGTAATCCACTTCCTGATTTGTCACAGTACAAGCAGGTGGTTCATGACAGTACAGTACACAGTACCTCTACAGTGTACTGTGATGTGTGCATACCTGCAAAGTACCAAAGGAATTGGATTACGGCCGAAGCAAAACAAGAAAATGGCAACCTGGGATATTTTTACCACATTAACATTAAAAGGCGTTAAAATTAGACATTTTAGGTGAGTTTTGGATGAGTATTTATTGTACGCAATTGTTTCTATTACAATCTATGGAGCCCCGACAGAGGAGATCGACACAACGCTGATGAAGATGGATGGAAGATTAAAAATGGAGGTCCTGTTCAAAATTGGCCGGAATTCCACTTACACCTTTCAGAATATTACAATTTAGAAAACAAAACACTGTATTTGTACATTGTATGTTGTTTGCAGTACTAGAGAAAACAACCGTTTGCACATTCCACTTACAGTAAGAAAGTGGAAGCAGGGACCCTTCTAACTCTTCTAACGCTATCCTCTCTGGTTGACCCAAGAAATATTACACCCAGACGCGCAATTATTAAAACTATCAGACGAATACGAATGGAAAGCCTATCGTGAATGCGTTATTGTATTACCTCAATCAGCAATAGATTGCAGTGACATTTATTTAGATGAAATGTTTTTCCATTGTTGCGTAAACTATCAATTAAGCATTCGAAGCTCTGACTGTAAATGTGTATTTTGACAACCATCCAAATGTATTTTGTCGATCCATTTATTAATATCTCCGCTCCTCCTCCTCGCTGCCTATTGTATGTCCGTCTTGGCAGCGCAGACGGGCATACTGAAGTGTCTATTTTCCTCGGAGTGCACCAGTTCTAGAGGCAGAAGGACCTTGTTCAAGGGTACGGGAGATAGGCGCAAATTAAAAAACCTTCGCTACGCAAGTGCCACCAGCCGCAGCGTGCACGCACACACACACGCACACACACACGCACACACACACGCACACACACACGCACACACACAGACACAGGCACATAACACAATCCCTGTTACATGGTCAGTCTTAGTCCACGTCTCTGAGCTCTCTCTCTCTCTCTCTCTCTCTCTCTCTCTCTCTCTCTCTCTCTCGTGTTTGTGGCATATGTTCCCAGTCCCAACACACAAGTGGACAGAGAGAGAGAGAGAGAGAGAGAGAGAGGGGAAAAGGTCCTTGCGGTGAATTATTAATCTCGTGACACCTGAGGGCAATACACCTCTCTGTGAGTCACCAAGTTAAAGAGAGAGAGAGTGTCTGTGTGTGTTTGTGTGTGTGTGTGTGTGTGTGTGTGTGTGTGTGTGTGTGTGTGAGTCAGGCAGACGTACCCAAGAGAACATTTACACCTTCTCTCTGTGTCTGCGATTATGTGTGTGTGTGTGTGTATGCGGCACTGCCTGTTACTAACCCTAGATCATGTGACACCCTACAAGGAGAGCATCTAAAACTTGTGGCTATAACACGCGCGCACGCACACACACACACACACACGCGCACACACACACAGTAATAAGCTAGGTCAGCGAGGCTTATTCACGCTGAGCCACAGCCGTGAGCAGAGCTAGCATTAAGCAGCAGGGGACAAAGACATGCACACACACATACACACACACAGTCTATTTCCAGTATCTTGAATAAATAACTATTACCATTCTCTTTGAATGGTAGTCTGTCTGTAGAAGATACAGGCCTAAACTAATGGAGTGTGTGTCTTCCATTTTACCATGTAATACCAGCATTCATCAGAGGCCCAGCCTGGCTAAAACAGCACATATTAATTATTAAATACTACATATTCGACATGAATTGCATTATAACGGTCCCAGAATGACATATTTCCGCACCAGCTGTGTTAAAAACAAGTCTACACGAAATTGCGTGTGGCCGCAGAACTGTGTAAGGGGGAGGAGTAGAGAGGGAGGCGCGAGTTCCAAACCAAAATAATGTAACATGGGTTTCAACCGCAAGGGCATTTCCAGACACAAACCAAGGAATGTCCCATTAAAAAGACTATAGTCTACTTGCTGGAAGGAACTTTGTTTTTTGTGCCTGATGAATATTTCATTGCCATTCACAGAAAACAGATACTAAGAGATACTCGGAGAGTGTCTTGCCGTGCTGCGGATGTCCTCGTTTGTCGCTCCACTCCCCCACCCCTTCCACACTTAACTTCCTCCTGAAATTAACCAGGCTGTTCAAAATACTTCACCACACGAGAGAGTCAGGGGGGTCAGTGGGCTACATAAGTGGAGGGAGGCAGGAGACAGAATAGAAAAAAGTGAGAGAAATGTACGAAGGGAAGAGAAAGAGATAAAGAACACAGAGCGAGGAGGACAGAGAAAAACGAAGATGTGCAGAAGCTCCAACAGATTCTGTCCTGCTCATTAGAATACCAGACATGATTCCAGTCAGTGTCGCTTTTTATAGAGACTGCTAGCTTATCCATCTGTACCGACACACCGGTAGAGGACAACACACAGTTCCCCCAAAATGTTCTCCAAATACACAGTCATTCTTTGCACAGAACTATATTTTTCTCTTTGGTCTGGTGGCTCTTGTCTAAGCACTTCAGCTAAATGGCTAACATTAACATAACAATAACCCACATAATTTGACTCCTCAAGTAGGCATTTTACCACAGACACAACCAAGGCTACGCAGCAATTCATTCTGGGTAATGAAGGCATTAATTACAAATCGTTGTTTTTTTTTAAGACACCTCTTCTGTTTCATTACTAAATTTCTGTTTGATTTAGTAATGCAAGGTAATGCAAGGAGCAATTTTAACCTCCAAGTGTCAAGTGAGTTTTTTCAAGATGTGTGGAAAATGGGAGAACATGCAGTGACATATACAGCGTATGTGTCTCCTAAGGGGACCCTACAAAACAATAAAAACACACGATTACACACGAACCCAAGCGCACCTTGAGGGGGGAACTTTGAGAAAACACCTTGAGAAATAAGTGGTACAGCTGTAGTGATTTGTAATGCATGGCCAGCTCCACTTCCTATTAGCCCACCACAAATTACATCCATAATAGATTCAACAAACACTCACACATATAAATGCAAACACACACCATGACTATCATGTCCCAAGCAACGTTCTATACATCGTTGTATGTATTGATTTCCACCAGAATTCCCACCAACAGTATTTCGAGTATTTATTGGATTATTCAACAGATAATGAGTCTGTAGAAGTATGCTGTGTACATGTGTAAAATGTGTAAACATTGGCCATAACTTCACTTAATGAGTGAAAGAGAGAGAGAGAGAGAGAGAGAGAGAGAGAGAGAGAGAGAGAGAGAGAGAGAGAGAGAGAGAGAGGATATGTCAAGTGAGCACAGGGGGAAGCAGATTAGTGTCGCTCTCAGCACAAGGTGCGCATAGTCAGAACTCCTGCCCTTCACCCCCACCCCCGCGGCATTGTGGGTAAGTTTTGGTGTGCAGGGTGACCTTTAGAGGGTCTTATGTGGGCACATGGAGCGACGGTGTGTGTTGATACACATGTACAAGTTTTAATGGGCCTCAAATCATCTGGAGGAACAAACTGAGGATAAAATTTTTACTAATAATAATGTAAAATGATAGTACATAACCAGTTATGAAGTACATAACCAGTGTTCTGAGTTGCTGTCTTTCTGTGGCAAACAATAAACTTGGGCTTGGCCGTCCAGCAACACGAGATTTGAGCTTTGTGTTCAAGTGTCTCCGGACACAAACATTTGGCAAAACTATTTGAAATGACCCACGGCACCGCAGGTAGAGTACATTAGCGGTTACACCGCTCTCTGTGGAGAGCCACACAGGGCAGAAGGGACCCAGCTTCACAAAGACGAACTGAGACAGATAAACAGTTTAAAGACGATGACAGAGTGGTATTTGCTGACATTTAGGCCTGACAGGACAGCGTTCACCATGGAAATCAAAACAAACAAACACGAGGCACTATACCAGCGCGGGGTTCCGTTGCGTTGACTTCTCTGAATTCGTTATTGATCACTGATAAAATCCTGATGGCTGTTAGTACGTCACTGCAGCCAAACGCAGCGAATGGGAAAGAAAGAGGGGGAGAGAAAGGGCTGCGAATGGGCTGACGGAGAAAAATGTGACTCAAAACAAAAAGTGACCAGAGAGCATCGGTGAGAGAGACAGAGAGAGAGAGAGAGAGCGATGATGGATGGAGGGGCACGGGGAAGAGAGAGAGAGAGAGAAGAGAGAGAAGCAGGGGTCAATAAACAGAGTGAGGGAGCAGGAGAGGACAAGCAGAAATGCTAGAGACAGAACAGAAGAAACAGGGAGAAATGAAAGAAAGAGTGAAGTGTACAACAAAGAGAGGCAAACATGAGTGATTGAGAAGCACACACACATACACAAAAATGCCAGGACCAGTCTGCAGGGTCTTCTGGGCAGAGAATACATCAATACTCTCTCTCTTATTCTCCTCCTCTCTCCATCCCTCATGCCAGGATGTTTTCCAGACGTGGATCTGCAGGGTTTCATCATGCGGGGCCCTCAGGGGCCCCAGGGGAAGGATTCCACTTTAAAATCATTGATACTGATTACCAGGCCTGTCATATTGATTTCTGAGATTTATTGTCGGCTGGCCGCAGAGCAGAGGTACCCCTCACTCCCCCTCCTCCTCTGTCCCCTCCCAGCCCCCAATACACACCGTGAAAGTCATCTGTTAAACACTGGCCCATTTGTCAAGAGCACACACACACACACACGCACACACACACACAGGTACAAACAAGCTTATGTACCTATAGACGCGTACATGTACACATACAAGGTTCAAAGTCTGAATTTCTAGTTTATTGTAATCATGCGCCACCTACAGTAAATCGGTGGTAATGCTGCTTCCACATGACGAGCGTCAAGGCACATGATAAGCTAGGTGCAATAGTACCTGCGCCAGGTTTGTAAGTAGAGAACGAGATAATAAATAAAACATTTTCAGTGTTGTCGTGATTTCTGGGAAGTCAGAGCAACATCAAATAGATTCCTCAAATCAGTCTTGCAATCAATCATTCAATCAACCTATGCAAAGGACTATGTCCTTGTATAGGTTGATTGTTTACCGCATTTGTCACCACTTGCTTTTCCTGTCATATGCAGTACCTCAAGAAAATACCTCTTCAAGCGATGTCTGACACTTTCGCTTCACTGTTTCACTGGCACTACTGGTTGGCAGCCTTGAATCTGATGACCGTCATCGCATATTGGCCTACTCTAATCTACCGTAACGACGGAGCCTCTCCCAGCTGTTAACAGACTACGCTAACTGGCTAGCTACCTGTACCAATACCCAGTATGCCAGTCTGAGCATGGGTCTGTGAATGCGTAGAACCGTTAAGTAGCACATATAAATAGGTAGCACAACTCGGTAGAACACCAGCAGTGTCATTTAACGTACAATTCTTAGTGTTACAAATTGTCTATATGTCACAAATTGCCATGGTGCCCCCGTTAAAGAGAGTATGTTCTGGGTAATTAATTGTTGTTATAAAGTTATAACCTTTAGTGAGAACGCTACGCACAGTTAATAGGGGTCCCCTCTTAATACACTCACATAAACACACAGCGCTCCGTTCTGTAATGCTTCCAGCGACGAACAATGTATGATTTGCTGCCTAAGCGTTACAGCTGCTGTTTCATCTATGCTACGGTATGGGTGTATATGAAAAATTCATACCGTAATGGAAATAAAAACCGCTATACCTGTTCATCCGGTATACTGGTTTTAATTTCTAGCACTACTGTTAGGTATTGTTATGTGGTATGGCTCCCTTATTATCATAAAGGATTAGATTAGAAGCTCATGAAGGTAATTGCATTGCTTACATGTATGCAAATGAGGCAATGCAAATTAAATGCAAACTCTATATGGATAAAACGTGTATACGAGGAAATTAAATGAGACTTATGATGTCCCTGGTGTTGAGAGATGTTCCATCTGTCTGTCAGTCAGACGGATCTTTTAATATTTTATGTTTCACAATGAAGCCAGCCTATTTGGAATAGAAAGCAGTAATATGTGGCAAACTTCCTTTGTTATCAAAACCTGATAATTATCATGAACCCTAACAGTTCAACGCCAAGCTGTCTTGCAGGGTGCTGGACAGGTGACAGGAGGATTTGTCTTGGTGGTGTGTGGTCCAAGACCCTGACACCCTGATGAATTATGCGACAGTGTCCCCTCCTTCTCTCTTTTGTTTTTTATTCTCCCTCTTTCACATTCACACACAGACCCACACCACCACACACACTTCAAAATAAATTCATCTGTGACAATCATTACATTGCATTACTTCTTGAAAGCAGTAGTCAATATATTGTGCAATAAAAAAAATTCTCTCAAAATACTACTGTTAGCATCAAAATACTCCAAAACAACTTAACTGAATAATAATTAATAAATATTTGGCGTGTTATGATTTGGCAGCTACATTGTTTCCTAATTTGCTTATTTCTGTTTTTGCTGCGTTGCGGTAGGAGGAAGCTGCTCTGACGTTATGTTGTTGACAGTGGTGTATTTTTCATCCCACTGCTCATTAAAATCCCATCAGAGAGAACTGAAAGCCCTAGAGAGACGTTTTCTCATTCTACGTCAATGGAAACAGTGGCAAGTTATGACAGAAATAAATCTGTGGATGCACTGTTTATAATTCAACACCAGTCTGATATTCAGAGAAAGAAATAAAAGTATAGCTCATTCGTTGACAGCTAAATATAAATATGAATAGTGTTCTTCCAAACGACGTCTATCATTGTCACGATTGGCATGCACAGGCCCGTGCATGTCCCGATGTCCCGTGCCTCCCGTCCCAGCTGCGCACCTGTGGGGGATTAGCCCCACACAGGTGCTTCTTGTTTAATTATGGACATTATTTAAGTTTGCCAACAGCACTAGGTGCTGCTGGCAAACTGTTGTTTGTGCTTACCTGTTGTTTGTGCTTACCTGTTGTTTGTGCTTAACTGTACTACTGCTGTTTGTGCTTACCTGTCCTTTGTGTTTTGTTTTTGGAGTATTAAAATACGCTTCATCTGTTCACCGCTTCCACGTCTGCCTACTCTCACCACTCCAACACGCACCGTTACAGAATGACCAACCAGTTTTTCCGGGGAGTAGCTGCCAGGAATTGGGACCCACTGGGACCTCGAGGACCTTGTGGAGCCTTAATACGAGGTTCGGAGGATTGGAAGCGGCCCACGAAACGGCAGAGTAGCCAGAGGTGGGGAAGCTGGGACGGGTTGCCGACAACGCCTCGCTCTGCCGGGGTGGCGCAGCTCTAGGCTGGCCGAGCGCCGCTACGGGGGTTGGTGTGTGAAGATGGATGGAGAAGGCGATCCTCGGCCATCCCCATTCCCAACGGTCTTCGCGACCTGCTCTCTCCCGGTCCCATTGCCCCGCACCAAGCTGGGGTGGACGGGCAGCGCTGAGGGAGCATCCTAGCCGGAGCCAGGCTGGCCTCACAGGACGGCCCCCAGGAAGTTGTTCAGCCTCGCACCAGGAAGTGCTCGATGGTGGAAACCCTGGAGGATGAGCCGCCCAGTGTTCCTTCTACCCCACGCCAGGAAGGCACCACTGGTCAGCCCCGGGGGAGTCGATCCACTGGCCCTTGCTCTGGTGTTGCCACGGGCCCACATTCCACCGGTCTCGCCGCCCCGCGCCAGGGAAGGTTCGCCGGGCAGGCCAGTGGAACCAGGAAAGAGTCGCTGGACAGCACCCAGAAGGGCGTCGGTCTGCACCCTGGGACTTTCGCCATCCAGCGTCATCCTGGTCCCCCCGGTTAGCGCCCCTGATGTGTCGCCGCCCAGCGTCGAAAGCTCTGCCGGCCAGCCTCCGAGGGACGCCTCTGTCCAGCGACGCCCACCTGTCCTGGGGGGCCCACAGTCCCGCGCCTGTTCTGCCACCACCAGGACGGAGCTACGGGGTCCTGCCAGCCACGTAGAGCGCCTGGAGGCTTCCACCAAATCCGCCTCACCCTGGTCAGGGCACGCGGGGGGGCTCGTCGCCTGCGCTATGGCGCCGCTGCCACCAGCCTCCTGAGGGTCTGTGCCAGTCTCCAGAGGGTCTTCACCGTCAGAGCCTGCTTACGGTCCGGACGCTGGAGGATCCACACTGTCGCAGCCTGTCCCTTGCACGGCCCTCCTCATATTCATGCCGCTGCCCGGTGCCCGGCCCCCGAGGATCCCAGTTGTGGTTTGGTTAGAGTCAATTTCATTTTAGAATGCGCTACTTTGGCTGGCTCTGATGTAGCTGTCTCTCTGTAATCACCACTCTGCAGACTTGCTCAATGTCCCGCCCACGGCACTCATCTCATTGGTTATACCTCAGGAGTAATAGCCTATCAACACTGGCGAGACCGTAGCGAGTGTGTCGAAGGGAAGGCAGCATATTACTGAAGCGGGAATAAACATCACAATCTGATTATCTGTTTCTGTGATGACAAGCAGCCCAGTGTCCCAGTCACACCACTGAGAATGACCAAAGTTACACCGGGGATTCACTCAATAGAGGCTAAAGCTTTTTGATCACTCACTCTCCCCTAATCCAGTCACTGCGCTTCAGAGTTAAACACTTACACATACATAATGCATCTGTCTTTTCTATCTTTTCACTGCAGCTCTGCATCGCGATGTAACATTAACGTTATTACTATAAAAAGTAACGGCAGCAGTAAAACTGTTTCTACTGTGATGGTTTTTTTGAACTTTGAACTTTGCAATCAATCCGAGGTTCAGCAAAGGCTGGGATATAGAAGTAGCCTATTTTAAACTAAGTAAAGCGCTGTAAAGTGAACTGTCTATAGTGCGATAGAACAATAAAATCCGAAATGGACCACCCACTTTCAGCGCTGGCCTCTGAGACAATAGATAATAATAATAATAATAATAGACATTTCGGCTAAATTATCTAATGATCCTGTCTATTCGCTTTGATCCATGTATGGCTTTTCAGAATGTCAGCAAGCACAAATATTTATGTAATATTTCACCGAGAAAACTATAGCTAGCTAGCTGGGAACAATGAAAAGTATATTTAATTTGAATTTAATTGCATGTTTTTTTGTTGTGTATGATCACAATGTGTGGCATGTGGGAAAAGTTTAAGATAGGCTGTTAGAGTAAAAATATTGCGCTATGGTACTTCATAAGATAATTAGAAAAAAATATTAACAAATTCCTGCAAATGCAGTTAAGAAGTTCAAGTTCATGATTTATATTTATGAATAAAAAAATTTCAAAATATCCCCCCCTCTGTTTTTTTTCACAAATCGCACCCTGGTTACACTCATCCATGAACATTAAGTGACACCTGTTCTTATTAAATGACATGATTTAATAGCAACGTCTATTGACAACCTATTTTCCAATTTTATAGAGTCTGGGGTATACTTTTACTATATATACACACAATATAATGTAAACTTTTGAGCAGTGGTGGTCTAAAAGTGGGGGTTATGCAGGCTAAATTTGTATGTAAGCCACAAATAAATCAAAAAATAGAAAATTAAGCTAAAATAATGTGGTTTGCAACTCAAACGGTAGCCCTTCTGTTGTGATAGAAGTGAGGTGCATGTTTGAGTAAAAATCCTATTTCATATTCTCTGTTAAATGCTGTTTTGACTGGAGCTCAGGAGAGCTGCTCAGCTCACTGGTTCAGACAGAAACTCCTCTGCAAACAGATGGGGAATAGCACTGTCTTAACACTCACACTGCTGCACACAGCCGTGTGTGTGTGTGTGTGTGTGTGTTCTGCTAATGTGGTGTAGACCAAACACTGCACATTTAACCATGTGTACTCATGTGTATATTCACTGTGCGCTCATGTCATCGCTTTTTTTTTTTTTACACACAAAGCTTATCTCTTGCTCTCTCTCTCACACACACACCTGTTCAAAACGCAAGGCTCTAAGATAACTTATCATTCATACACACACAAATTCTCACTTCTGAAACCTTTCAGAAGTTGGCGAGAAGGCTTTAATGTTCAAATAGTCTAGGGAGAGAGAGATTAGGGCTACTATCTGTTCATGTCATTAGAAGAAATGTGACACCACTTCTAATTGGCTCAGCTGTTAACCAGGTTGACGCAAGTGTTAAGCCATATTCGCACACAGCAATCAATGGTGCTCCTCATCAGCAGGGGACATTTATTCTCTCATTTTCTAATGAGAACACACCATGATTGTGTGTGACTCTTTGTGGTATATAAGCCATGCCCAGTGAGAATATTTTTTTAACTGTCAAACTATTACCTACCTCGTAAAAGCATCACAACACAGACACAATGTCCGTCGCCTAGTGTGAATGTGGCTGAGTTTACAAAAGGTTTGACACTGCTGTAACATAGCTTCTAATTGGTTGAATTGACTTTAAGCTTGATCCTAGAGTTATATGACTTCTGATTGGTTGGGTTGACAGGTTGACAGGTTCAGTCAAAGGCCACGGATGTGTCATTAACCTGGATGTGATGACATTCAACTGTGTAAAGTGTCTATGTGACATATACACCAGATAAACAAACAGCTGTGAAGGGAGCATTAAATAACAATTTGCAGAGGTCACTGTGTGTGTGTGTGTGTGTGTGTGTGTGTTTGTGTGACAGTGTGTGCGTGTGTGTATTACAGCATGCATTAGTTAATGAACCCTCCAGAGCCGTGGCGAGGGACCATCTCCACTCTTTTACAAGATCATTTTACAGCCACTATGAAGCTACAGCTCTGTATGAGAAAGCCATTACTGTGTCTGTGTGTGTGTGTGTGTGTGTGTAGAAGAGGGTTCTTGGTTTGTACTACATGCAGGTTCATTTTTATTTAAGGTTGACCTGGCCAAGACAGAGTACACATTGTATTACAAGAAGACAATTACAATAAACTAAAACAATTAAAGGTTCCAGTGGCTTGTTCCCCAAATCTCTTCAAATTCACCAGGAGTTAGTCCTTTTGCTAATTGTTCCAAGCAGTGGGGGCAGATCCTTTAATTTTTACATAATTTTGTTTTGTTTTAGCCTTAGGTACAACGAACAAACAAAGATCTTGGGACCTCATGGGACCTCAATTACCAGATGGGTAATTAGATCAAATATTATTGTATAAAAATCCTTCCCTCACCAGGGTTTCAATAGTTGTTAAGAAGTGAGGGGTACCTACCTGTTAGCAGGGTGATACTATGGGTGTTTTCCATACAGTCATTTCATTTACAGCTAGGGCTGAGCAAAAAAATCGATACAGCTGAATATCGTGATATGTTATTCCACGATACTGTATCGTTTTGTTTGACCCATGTATTGATACATAAAAAAAGAAGGTTTTAATTAATCACACATAAAATATACAGAACAAGACAGGGAATAGATATACAAGATAAAGGATATAATTCAATCATCAATACATTATTCATGTTTTAAACAGATTTAAAACAATGTGTAATGCAAATATTGTTCGAATATATTGGAATGGAAATTTTGTCAGCTGAGTTATCAATATAATGTGATGTACCTATTAGACTACCCAGGTGTTAGGCCTACACAGCTGTAACGAGTGTGGGTTGTGGGCGAGAGTAAACGCGAGCCAGAGGAACACACATGGACGAAAGGGCGAGTATAACACTTCAAGCGTAGTTTTAATACAACAAAAAACAAACCTACAGGGCATCAAGCCAAAACAATGACCAACAGCTCCTTGTTCTGTTGGCAAAACTTAAATAGACCAGTTAATTAAAGTAAAGACATGCACCTGTGTGAGCAAACCCAACACAGGTGCGCCGCGGGGAAGGGAGACACTGTGCACGCATGGGCCTGTGCGCGCCGATCGTTACAACAGCAAGTATTTTCAGCTCTATTTTCAGCTCTTTTTTAAAATGTTCACATAGATTATTGCAATATATGTATGTAGGATTTGATATATGTATCGTGATATGTATCGTATCGTGAGGTCCTTGCCAATACCCAGACCTATATACAGCTAAATTAGATTAATACTCATCAATGGTTGGGCAATAAAGTCTACAGCCAACTTTAAGAAATATACTCAACATGATCTTGACCCTCAAGACACTTATCAGTAAGTACTGTAAGAAACAGGGTTAGCAGACTTGAAGATCGGACAAGAGGAAGTTAAATAATATTTAAAACAATCATCTCAAATTCATCTGCAATTAAGGGTTTTCTTGATATGCGGGATCAGTTCCACTCTATTAGTACTGGAAGATATTAATCGAAAGATCCCAAAAATAAGTAATTAAAAGAAGATAATAGTTTTTGTCTTCTTAATAGACAAGGTGCATTTATTACGCAATTTTCTAAAGAGAAGCCAAGAAAAATCAATAAGAGATTTCCTGGCATTGGACCAAGCGACATTTTGGCAAGATCAGGAGTGAAGCACAGATCAGAAGTGACCCACAGATTATACTCTTTATTCTACAGTACAGGTATATCCTTTGGAATGGGTCTGCTTTTTCCCTGTTCCAAAAAAAATCATATAGAGGACCATTTTCACCAAAATGTTTCATACATGTATTTCTTTTCACAATAATACAGGGTTTTCCTTTAGCTCGTTTTACAGCTCTGACTGCATCAAATATACAGCAATCACTTACAAAGTTTGCCAAAACAGAGACTCTATGAGTATCTATGTGGAGCATTGGTCAGAATTAAGTTAAGTTAGTATTTAAAAAGATAAAATTTTAGGACAGGTAGGGCTGTCTATAATCTGCTAATTTTAAATAGTTCTAAATCCAAAGCCGGAAGTTCTAGTTCACAGTGTTGTGCTGTGTTGACCAGTCAACGGCCAGGCATACCTCCCCCTCTATCCCTTCCTCTCTGAACCTCAGAGCGGGGACACCTCCAAGAGACCTCCAACCCTGACCAGCATCTGATTTGTCTCTGTGCCAGACAGAGAACATCTCCAATACGCTCCCTCACAAAAATAATTAGACTAAAAGACTATTTGACCCCTGTAACATGTAACTCACGCCACACCAGCCCCCCCCAATTTCTGGAGGAACTTCCAAAGATGGAGTTGTGGCCCAACACGAAGAGTCCTAACTCCTAACTCCTCAAATTGCCAAAAAACAACAACAACAACAAAAGCTAAAATGCTTATCAGTGGAGACACTGAGAACCTTAGTGAGCCAGGGCTGGATAAATGTATCCCCCCGACTTTTTAATAGAATATGATAACACAAGATAACACAAGATAACACAAGATATTTTGTGATGTCCCCTTTCCCCACAGGTACAATGTTTGTAGACCAACCTCACAGTTAAAGGACATTGATTTAAATACAGAGAAATTAATTCAGAATATTAATGTCTGATGTCTGTGGATTAAGAAAGTTGTGACTATTCAGGAAATGTGACTTTCACGTTTCTAACGCCAAAGTGCCAGAGCGATTCTGTAAGGTGAATCACGACCCTGCTTACACACGCAGTCCTCTCATCACACACGGGTTTAACACCACATCGACAATAAAAGAAGATACAAATAGAACCACCTATCAAGCCACCATCTGCAGCAGTGACACTAGGGATTTCCCCGTTAGTTGTAGTCTATGTCGCGAAGCAGTTTAAAAGTAAGTTTGTTTTATATTCTGGTTAGGGCCAGGTGCGTTTGGTAATTGCTCAAAAGATCTTTTCCAAAACTGTATCTTTTCCGCCCATATCTCAGCATTATTATTCTTTTGGTGAGTACTCAGAAGTAGGTACAGTCCCCTGCAATTTGCCTTGCAAATCCAATCCTAAATTGCAAAGCAGATCCCATGCAGTGTGAGGTTTTCCCCTTGAATTGTCGAGAGAACGAGAACTCACTGCATGGGAGTCGGCGTCGCAGTTTCCCTCAGGGGGAAGCCCCTGAAAACCAGGGACACGAAGCGAAACGATGTCGGACAACATGCCATGGCCATCCACATGACCGCGCCTGGGCAGGTCATGGCGCGGTGAAGGCAGGCGGGTAGAGCAGCGCACAGACCACAGGAGCGCAGCCGAAACCCGCAGCAGGCAGGAACCGTAGCGGAGCCACTGTTAAAGCAGAGCCACACGCACTGAGCAGTGTGTGTGTTCTCTCTCTCTCTCTCTCTCTCTCTCTCTCTCTCTCTCTCTCTCTCTCTCTCTCTCTCTCTCTCTCTCTCTCT
>JAOEHI010051085.1:0-19449 GCA_025447815.1 Percopsis transmontana | reverse complement strand
AGTGCAAGTAAATCCTACCTAGCTGCAGCTCCAAGCCCCTAGAATGTTGTTCACAACGGTTTGTTTTTTGTTTGTTTTTAGTCCCGACATCCATCTCCTCCTGTGACAGACAGACAGCAGCGGTCAGGATGATTGGAACCGTTACTTTTTCTTTCCGTAAACAGCATTATTTAAATCAAATTGAAATGTCTCATCTGCTGTTCAACAACACAATAATCATATCACTCACTAAAACCATGTTTACACTTTTCAGATCAACGTTAACATTATTGTGTTACATATGATTGGAATCTGATCCATTTATGGAAATACATTCTTCTAAATCATATCTTGTGTTTATGGAGTTTCCATTGGCCTTGACGTTGTTGACTGAAGAATATCACCCACTACTGTAGGTACTGATGTCTGACATTTAATACAATTGTTTTCATAATAAAGATCCTCTTTATTTATCATTGATCAGCAAATTATCTTCCCCACTTGACTAGTTCACACCTATGATATGACTGCATCCTATTACTCAATTAGTGCCTCTCATCACACATGACTGAATCAGTAGTGTCTGTTTCTAGAAATAGCCACTCAGGACAGGCCTTTAAATTATAATAAGTCATAAATCATCCAGTCATGCATCAGACTGTGACATCAGCATTATTAATGGAGTCTGAGCATTTCCAGTAAACTGAAAAAATTATGAACAAGATTATAGATGTAGTTGGCACATTTCGGGAGTAAATTAATTAGGCTTTCACCAAATCTTCTGATTTGAAATGTTTCTGATTAGCACTGCAAATATTTATTTAACATTTCTATTGGCTAATATCCTTTGCTGTACAGTTGACAAAATTTTAAAGCTGCATCGATTTGTTAATTGGTTGCTGTTCTGACCCCAATGAATGATCTCACATCCTACCACTACCTCCTCCAAGTTCACCACCTCCATTGCTGCAGCAAAAGACTACCAGACCAACATCCACTCAACTGCCTCCAACCCCAGGAAACTGTTCTGTTCTCTGCCCTACCTACACCTCCCACCCCACATCTTCCCTCCCAGCCAATGTAACCTTCTTTTCAAAGTAAGGTTTATACACCATCAGGTGTACCTTTGCCCCTCTTTCTCCACAAAAACATCACATCACATCTAACCAGCCAGCCCACTTGACCCAATCCCCTCATCTCTTCAGTAAGCTATCTCCAATGACATCTTACCATCCCTCAGCTCTATAATCATCTCTTCTCTCCTTAAGAAAGCTTAGTTACAGCTGTCTTTTAGCTAGAGTAAAGCCACTGCTCAAGAAACCAACCCTCGATGCAACTACAGACCGGTATCTCTTCCTTTTTTTTATCTAAAACCCTTGAATGTGCAGTCTGTAACCAACTTTACTTTTATCTCTCACAGTTCTTGTGAAAAACAAGCCTTAAACCAGAGCCTGTTGACCACCAACTAGCGCTCCCCGCCATAGACCTATGCTCTGGGAGAGCAGGTTTATTGAAATGAATAGCGGCCATTTTGACAGGCCTTATCCTGTTCTTTTACTACATCCACACTTATCTCTAAACTAGTGTCTATCAGGTGGCCTCTGTTAACACACACAAACACACATTTTTGCATACAGCACTAAAGGCAGACTGAATTTCCTGCCTCTCTGTTGAGTAGTATAATTTTACATTAATTTGCAAGCCAAGGCTCCACTCTGGTATAATTTTCACCATGTGTCATATCTATTTTGCAGATACAGTATTTGTTGTTATGCAACAGGTTGCCGACTGACAACACAATTCTGTTACATGAAATAGCTGTCATACCTCCTGTGCCATTTGTCAGTGCAGGCATCTTGTATTTGTTCCTCTTTTTGAAATAGGGCTTGATGGTGTCATAGACACCTTTCTTTGCCTGAGATAGGTCAGTGTTTTGACAAAGTGTGTTTTCACAGTCAGGGAAAGGGTGGAATGGGGTTTTTATGTGAAACGTGAAAAAGTTTATGTGAAATGTGAAAAAGTTTCACTGACATATCCCACTTATATGATATCCCCTTTCCACAGGTGCATGGAATGAGTGATTCGTAATTAATAGTAATGGAATCCAGGTGTGCTGGTGGGGTGCATTGGAATGATGGCTGCAAGCCGGTAGACCCCACACCGGCAAGATACAACGGGAGGGGAGGGGAGGGGAGGGGCACCGTCCCTGGATTGCACACAGAACCCAGAATTTAAGTTATAAGAATTGAAGAATAGACCTAGCAAATGTCAGCATATAGTCCACAATACTTCCCAGTTGGGCATATGTAGTTTAAACATGCATACCACTGTGCATCCCCTAAATGCATATGTAGTACATTTACTTGAGTTTGAATGTAAATCAGAGGCACACAGTTGGACAAAACATACATTATGTATGTTAAGTGTGTTTCCGCACATAGGATTACAATAGTAATCATGTAAACATGTTTTGAATGTCGTGCTTGTAAATTGAGGTTTGTGTCCGCAAGTGAAGATTTGTAAATGTTTAATTTTATTTAGTTTAAGTTTGTATTTAAGTTTGTATCATGATGTGTAAGAAAAATGGTCGCAAATTTTATAAAATTACACATTTGCGAATCATCAGCCATAAACCTCAATGCGTGAGCACGACATTCAAAATACAAACTCACGTGACTTTTGGCACTGTTGTCACGCACAGTTTTGTAAGCTTGTAAAGTGAATTTAGCAAAAAAAAAAACTGCTTGCAAGTTGGGGGAAGGACCTTTTACCCCTGACCAATAAGCTCTACCAAAACCACAGTAAAACCAGGACGAATGGCTGGATTGCGCATCAATCAAGTTGCTGAGCAGGATGAACCGACAGCAAAATCATATTAAACATACAGTAGTATTTATCAAGTTGATTTAATGATGCATGTCATGTTAACGACATCATGCTTGAGACAAGCTTGCGAAATTAAATTACACATTTGTGAATCTTCAATTGTGGACACGACTCTTCACTTGTGGACAAGTACCTCATATTACAAGCACGACATTCAAAACGCAATCTTACAGAGTTTTGGCACTATTGTAATCCCATATCCGAGGACCTAGCCTTTTGCTAATTTCCCCTAGGGAAAATTGCAATTAGTCAATTTTAGTAGACACTTTTAACCAAAGCATCTTACAATTTCATGCTGCATGGAGCAGATAGGGGTTAGGCATCTTGCTCAAAGATAGGTAGTAGAACTCTGGGGAACCCACGACTTTCTGGCTGGGAGTCCAACCGCACTAGACTAACCTGTTGCACACTTTCCAAACATAGAATTCGTCCAACTAACAACTGAAGTGAAATCAATAAAGCACTTTTAGACAACATTTTACTTTTGTTAAAACTAAATCAAATTAGAAAAACACAATTAGGGGTTCCGGTTATGGCAGCCACATAGGAATTCGCTACTATAATTTCTACTGGATATACTCGCATTTGCAACACATCGTGGTAACAGTGACCCTCCACTCCGCACTCTCTCATCTTGACAAGAGGAACACATGTGTGAGAATGCTGTTCATTGACTACAGCTCAGCCTTCAACACCATTGTGCCCCACAAGTTAGCGGTGAAGCTCAGGGATCTGGGTCTCGACCCCTCTATGTGCAGATGGATACTGAACTTCCTGACGGGAAGACCCCAGGTGGTGCAGATGGTCAACACCACCTCCTACTCACTGACTCTCAGTACTGGCTCCCCCCAGGGCTGTGTGCTGAGCCCGCTCCTGTACTCCCTCTTCACCCACGACTGCCTTGCAACCCACGTTGCAAGATACCGGTCTGCACCACCATCATAGGCCTGATCTCTGACAACGACAACGAAGTAAGGTCATTGACTTTGTGGTGTCAGGAAAACAACCTACAGCTCAATATCAGCAAAACGAAGGAGATGATTGTTGACCACAGGAAGCACCGACGGGGAGACCACGCCCCATACACATCAATGGGTCTGCAATATAGAGAGTTCACAACATTCGGTTCCTTGGTGTAAACTTCAGCGATGACTTGACCTGGTCTCATCACTCTAACATCTTGGTGAAGGAGGCCAGGAAACGGCTCTTCTTCCTACACCGATTAAGGAGATTTGGCATGGATTCCAGGATGCTCACCAACTTCTACAGATGCCCTATTGAGAGTATCCTGTCCGGCTGTGTCACCGCCTGATATGGCAGCTGCACCGCCCTCGACCACAAAGCACTTCAGAGGGTGCAGAGCGCATCACAAGGTCTGACCTGCAATCCCTGCAGGATCTCTACACAGAGAGGTATAGGAGGAGAAGCAAACGAATCATTACAGATCCCAGCCATCCATGCCATGGACTGTTTACCAAGCTGCCATCAGGCGAAGGTACAGGAGTATACCATCCAACACCAATAGGCTGCGGGACAGTTTCTTTCCTCAGGCCGTAAGGCTGCTCAATTCAGGATCCCCTCTTCCCTTCCATCCATAGTCCCATGCACACCTGTCACTCTATATCATGCTCATCTGCCAATCATATCATGCACACCTGTCACTTTTACATTGCACTACGGTTTTACAGTTGTATAGTCATCAAGCCCCATCAATATTATTATTGATGTGTGTTTTTGCATTGTGTTGATAGTTCGTTGTTATCTTCTTATTGTTACAGTTACTTTTTAACTTAACTGCACTTTCGGGAGTAGGAAAACTAAGCATTTCATAACTTGTTATTGCATATGACAAATAAACCTTTTGAACTTTGACTATCGTGTTAGTGGTGAAACACAGAAAGCTAACGAAGACATGGCGGAGGACAAGGCCAGCAAAGGGGAGGCACTATGAGACGTGAAGGCGGATGCAATACTGGCTTCAATAAGCTCTATGAAAACTTGAGTTTTCAACAAGATTTTCATACATACATACATACATACATACATACATACATACATACATACATACATAGTGTTTTTGAACCACAGGTTTAACAAGTGCTTGATACAACCTAACTTGATAAAAGTAAAGAGAAAATAACATCTATTAGTTGATACTGTTATGTCCAATCAGAACGGAGAAGAGACGGGTCTTAAAAAAAACTTCAAGTCAGGTAATGATACAGTTAGTTTTGTGTTGACACGGTACACGGACCAAACACGGTTGAGTTTAATGTCTTGTGGTGGACCTGTCGCACCAAATTAAGATATGTTTTAAATAAGTGTTTAATTGTAGTGTTTACTCAACAGGGTTTTTTGTGTGGAAGGAAAGTGTATGTCCAGGAGGATATTCATGGATTGCCGACGAGAGTGATGCCGTGGGGAATGAGTCAGCCAACAACCTGTGATGATGAGTTACTACATTCTGTATGCAGTGTCATGGACATGTGTCATGGACATTGTAACTACACTGGTCCCAAGATATAATGGCCATGCATCATACAGATGTCTTTTGACGATTTATTTTAGTTCACCTTCTCCTTGTTTAGCAGACACCGTGAAAACTACAAGAAAATAAAAGACAAAGCTTAAAACATTCATCTCACATTCATTTTGAGACCTCAAGTTTGTATTCATTGATAAACAGGCGCAAACACATTAGCGCAAACGAAATGCAAAGAAATCGTATAATTTTAGCAAACAAAAAGTATTGTTCATGTAAAGCACACTAAAGTACTATACACAAAAGTAAACAAATGAAAAGCAATTACCGTGTGCGCCTCTTGAACCAAGTGCAGAATACGATTATTTTTGGGCTTTGTCGTTTCTCTGCGTGCTCTACATCCACATGATCTCTACCCATAATGCCATGGTTATGACTCTGGTCATGTGACCCATTTCCCAGTACTCTGTTAGGCTCATTGAAATAAACCTTACATAAAAGCACATTTATAACAATATTTAAATTACACATTTTAAGACATTTTGTAAATATTTTTGAACATATTTAACCTATTTTAACATCTTCACGTTTTTCCTTTTTTAAATGGCTGAATGAACTCAACTTTCAATGACTTACACATACAAATATACAAATTTAAATTAAACATGTCCTTGAGATAGTTACAGACGTTAAACGTGGAACATCAATCTACTTGTCTATCATCGAGTTGTGAGTACTGTATCGTATGGGCATGAATGTTTTGTTTTATAGCTTGATTTACACATGAACAAGTGAAGCGGCCAGTTACTGTTTTAAGGCCCCTACGCACACAAGCAACGATCCAGGCCTGCAACGTGTTCCTGTGGGACATTTGGGTTTCATGTAATACTGTATCTCTACAGAGTCGACTTGGCTGTTGAGTCAGTGTGCGTATGGGTGTGGGCCCAGTGTATATTATTTTTCATACAGAATATGTATATCCAAATAATTAATGTGTAGCTTATTATTATTTACCTTTTAAATTCCACATGGGAGGAATACTGATTTTGTTTTAATACAATTGTTTTGTATTTGATCTTTGCTTTAATAAATTGAAAAAGAAATGTGTTGATTTTATTATTCAATATATTATATTTACAGCTATAGAACATTTAAGGTAAGCGTTATAAACATTCATTCATTCTTAGCAGGTGGGCCTATTATTTAAATATATTTCATTAAACCACTAAGTGGAGGCACCGTCAAATATAGTGATTAAAACTAAATGTATAGAATTAGTTGTATTAAACTACATTCCTAACATCGAGAGACAAATTCGTATTAGTAACCCAGGGCCCCGTCCTAAAATGTAAATTAGTTATAAGTAGTTGTAGCTAAAATATGGACTGGGTGTTACAAAGGTTTTACTCTGACTTGGCTACGGGAGTCCACCAACTGAGGAATAAATTCCACCCAATCTGCCAGGAACTGCACAACATGGGGATCCGACATGGAGTGATTCACCCTGCCAGACTGTTGGTAATACATAAAGAACAAACCTATACTTTTAAAACCCCAGCCAAGGCATGAGTTTGTCAAGAAGATCCAGGAGGACTCCTGCAGGAGTTAAAACAAACATAATTTGAATACGGCAATATGATAATAATAGATAGAAAAAAAAATTATGGAGGTATAGACTTAAAGCAAGTCTACTACACATGTTGCAAGCAAGTGTTAATTGATGTCATAAGTTAGCGGCAGAGACTAGAGGAGAGTTAGAGCATAATAAAGAGTGGATTGACTGATCCTCGCTAAGTGTGGAACTGACATGTCGGAGTCAGGATGCTTTCAGGGGGGTTTTCACGAAAGTGGGAAAGGGGAAGTAGTTCATGTTCAGTGTGTTGGATGCGGGTTCAAGCATCCAACACATGTTTGTCATGTTCCTCTGTAAGTTTATTTTCATATTGCAAGGTAATTTATTACTGTCATTTGTTAGAGGTATCTCAAGGAGTAAATCTTAATTTTGTTTCTTGGAAACTGCAGAGGTCTACATCATCTTAAAAAAGTTAAACAAGTCATGAATAAAATAAAATAAATGGACTCCAAAATTGTGTTTCTACAAGAATTGCTTTTTTTAGAAAATGATATTATAAAGATAAGGAGGAGATGGCAGGGTAGTGTATATACAGCATAATTCTCATCTCAGGTCAGAGGAGTTATGACCCTTATTCATAAAACATGATGGTCAAGTGAAAAACGTAATTAAAGATACATTTGGAAGATATTTAATAGTCCAAGGTTCTCTAGTATCAGAAAATGTAAACTTCGTAAATTTGTATGGCCCAATACAGATGATAGTTATTTTTTGGATCTGTTCCTTACTCTCTCATCATTTGCAGGACAATATGCAATATAATAGATTTTAATTGTAATTGTAAATGGTTAATGCGGACATATGTGACACCGGTGGAATTAAATAGATATAATAAAAACGTACCAGACGAATGTACAAAATGTATGGAATCTAACTTTGCTTCATTGTATTTGGCAGTGCGGAAAGATTAAAACATTCTGGGAAGAGCTATAATCGAAGATTATTTCAAAACAAAATTGTACGGAAGTTGAATGAATGGATGTTGAAATGAATGTAAAAGTCTATATTTCAAATGTTAAAAATTGAAAATAAAAGAAAAATATTGTGGAAAAAAAGAAAAAGGAAAGTCACAAGTCCACAAACTGCTGTTTTGGGGGGATACTTATTTACCTGAACCTTTAATTGCCAAATGCACTTGGCTACAGTATATGTAGGCAGACTACTGGACAGAGTTGAAAGTAGCAGTATTGATTACCAGTAATGATTCACCGCATTTCATTGTGGGTGCCCCCCTTACTGTTTGATTAAGATGTGCTGTTTTGGCAGGTGCATTGGCAAAGACCAAGGTACCTAATTTTCAGCTACTTTCTTCACCCAACTACCACACACTAGGAAAACATTGGCAAGCTAATATTGCCAAGAAGGAGAACGATCACCTACAAACCAAACACCAAACAAGATATGGAATTATTGGGGTTTTATACTGTATTTAATTCTGCCTATGCAGAATTAAATACAGCATTTGGAATGTTTGTGCTGTTTGATGTAATTGTCCGGTAAATGTCACACCTAGACATCATATTATTTAACTATCAGAACTGCAAATGGAAAGGTTTTCATGATTGGGGAGTTGGGTGGATCACTGTTTGGCCTATTTTGCCATATTTTGTGTATATTTGTACAGTATATATACTGTATATATTCACATTTACAGCATTTAGCAGACGCTTTTATCCAGTGACTTACAATCGGTAAATTTGTCAACAGTTGAACCAGCAAACAACATTCTCTTAGAATAATGATAGCATCATGTCATCATGGTTACTTAACGTATGCATTTTTCAATATAAATGACTCAATATATTCCTATTAAAATATCTTTCCATCCCCAAAAATACTGAATTGCTAGCAGCCTAAATACCGGAAAAGTGCTTAATATTCTAAGAGCTGATCTAACAGAGCAGAAAGGAGAAGAGAAGGAGGATTTTAAATTTTTTAATTAAGGAAAGGAGGATAGACAGTAGATAAAGGATTGTTATAGAGGACTTTTGTTAGTAGAGAGGTTGGTGCCTAAGGTACCAAGGTGGATTCTGAAGAGGTGGGTTTTTAGTCTTTTGCAGAAGATCGGCAGTGACTCTGCTGTTCTGACTGCTGCAAGAAGCTCATTAAACTATTCTGACGCCAGGACAGAGAAGAGTCGGGACTGGGTCAGCGACTCTTATGTCCTCGTAATGATGGAAGTGTAAGACGGCCAGCCAAGGTGGTAGATCGAAGTGCTCTGGTTGGGGCCTAGAATCTTACCATTGCTTGGTAGAGCGGGGCAGATGTCTAATGTCTTGAATCTGATGCGGGTTGTGATGGGGAGCCAGTGAAGGTCTTGGAATAGGGGGGTTACGTGGGAGAACTTTGGTTGGTTGAATACCAGACGTGCTGCCGCATTTTGGATTCGTTGTGAGGGTTTGGTAGCAGAGGCCAGTAGTCAGGCGAGTAGAAAGTTGGGAGTTTAAGATAGGAAAAAAAAGGAGAGATACCGGTCTGTAGTTCTGAGATACGGATGCATCAAGGGTTAGTTTCTTGAGTAGTGGTCTCACTAGCTGTTTTAAAGGCAGCTGGGACTGAGCCTGTGCCCAGAGAGGAGTTGATCAGAGGTGAGGAAAGGTAGGATCTCATTTGAGATGGCTTGGAGAAGAGATGTAGGAATTGGGTCAAGTGGGCAGGTAGTGGCCTGGTTGGATACAATCAGTGTTTGGAAATCTTTTGTGGAGAGGGCAGAGAAAGTGTTTAGATTACCAACAGGCAGTGTGGGACAGGGAATAGAGGGAGGGGCAATGTCATTCACTTTCTTTTAAAAGAAGGTTACAAAATCATCAGCTGACAGGGAGGATGGGGGAGAGGTGGGTGGTATGAGCAGGGAAGAAAATACAGAGAACAGTTTACTGGGTTTACTTGGTGGCAGTGGAGTGGTTTTTACTTCAGTAGAAGGGAGCTTTGGCTGCAGATACAGAGGTTGTGAATTCGGAGAGGAGGCGGTAGTAGGATGTGAGACCTACATGCCGGTCAGATTTTTTCCATTTGCTCTCAGCCGCTCTAAGCGCTGTTCTACAAGCTCAGAGGTTCCGACAGCCATAGAGTAGGGGAAAAAGATTGAGCTATTTGAGTAGTAAGCGGACAGAAGGTGTCAAGAAAATATGTTAGAGAGGATATGAGGTGGTGGCTGCCTTGTCTGTGGATAGGAGAGAGAATTGTTCAGTCGATGGTAGTGAGGAGAGTACAGCAGAAGAGAAGGATGAGGGAGGTCAAATTAATAGATTAAGAAAGTCTGGAGGGATGACGAAGTCACGAGGAGAATGAGCAGTGTCCTATCCTCAGGGAGGAAGCTCAAGAGGACATCCATCTCATCAAGGAAGTCCCTAAGCTGGCCTGGGAGGCCGTAGATGTTGACAATTGTAAGTTTAACAGGATGCATGACAGAGACGGCGTGGTATTCAAAAGAGGATATGGCCATGTGAGAGAGATGGAGAACACTATTGGTCCACTTAGGAGAGCAGTAGTGTTACAGTACACACAAAGTATGTACTTATCACTAAATGAATTGGCCATATGCTTTTTTATTTAAAAAAAGATTGTTGGTTTAATTAGGATAAAAGAAGATGTGATCACTTCATAATGGCTATAAAGTGAGATAAATTTAAAATCACATTAGCTCCATATCCGCTACTTAATTTACTGATGGCAAATGCAACCCAAACTCTTACATTACAGCTTTTACCATCACATTACAGTACACCAAGCCTGCCCTTGTGTCTTAGGTTTCCTGCGAGTATTAACTCTTTATAATACTGGTATGATAATGTTCTCACCTGCAGAGCAGTCTCCCTTCAATCCCCTCTAATGTTGGACTATCCAAACATGTGAATCTTTAATGCCCAGATGACATGACCACAGAGGAACCAGTCTCTTTAAATATGTAGCCTATCAAGTTCTGAAGGCTTTGTTGCCATGGTTTATCCATACACAGGGTAGAATTCATAATTCACGTTTCTCAAATGTTTACAGATGAGTATAGGCATATAATCAGAATTTGCATACATATCTGATGCACATGCATTTGTTTGGTTGGACAAACTGGCTAAAGCAAGAATATTATCATATAATTAAGAATATATCATATATATTATCATATATTATGATAGATAAATATATGTATTGTAATGCAAACAAATATGGAGCATAAAAAATAATTAGCTGATGGTCAGTTGGCTGAATCGTTATTGTAGTATGGATGTATTTATACTGTATGAAGTTAGACAAGTTATTAGCTTTAAAGCCTCACATCATTGACGTTACCTTTCCATAGCTTATAAACTAAATGCTTTGTGTGGTAGTTTAAAAGGTGTGTGTTTCTGTACATAAATGTGGCGTATAAACTGATTATTATACTGATGACTGCATCAATACTGAATCAATGTTGTTGGTTTACATTCTGGACTGTGAGTGGGCCCATTTGCCTATCTTAACATGCAAAGGCAGTTTAGTGTTACCAATGTCAAACAGGTTAGCTTACATGTGAACAAACCTTCTGTCACCAACAATGAGGAGTTTATTTCTCTCTCCCCCTCTCTTGATGAATGCTGACATCAGACACCTTCAGAATAGAGGGAGGAAAAGAGGAAGAGAGTAGCCAATTACTGTGTGACTAAGAACACACTGTGAAAGGAGTAAATGATGGCAGAGAGAATAAATGATGTTCACAGCTAGCACCACTATAAATTCACTAACTCATTAGTGGATTGTTGATGTATTTGTTTTTACAGGTGTTAACTTGTTGCATTGCATAAACTAGCATTGTGATAGGAATTATATTATTGTCTTAACTTTAGTACTTACGTAGTGCCTTTTCTTTAGTTTGCCTGTTAGCCTGCCAATGTACGCACGCAACCCTCACCAAGTCAATTTTTTTAATGTGCAAATTAGTTATTACGAATGAAGCTGATTCTGATTATGCAATACAGGACAGAAAAGTGCACAGGACAAGACAGGAGACACTAGGACCCTAGTGGTACAGCACAGATCACAACAAAATTGGAGGACATCAAACTAAAAGCCACAGGCCAAGACAGCGCACACTAGGACACATCACGAAAGCCAAGACAATAAATTATACAATGCAGGACACCAAATTATATTACTCTATTGAATTACACCAAAGGACAACACAGATGTCTGTCTCTACAGATTCTCGATATAAATAGATTCAGATTTCATTTCATGTATGAAGTATGATAACATTTTATGAGTAACAAACGTGGGATAAACATTGCCACCGTTTCTAAAGGTCTCACAGGCAGATAAAGAAATTAAATGTACTTGTCTTATGAATTCACCGGCACCCTCTACTGGTGGTCTCACATCACTACCCTAATGTCTTCCAAATGAAACCAACAAAAATTGTGGATAATTTCTTGCCAATATCTCAATACATCAGGCCTTATCCAACAAGGGGTGGAATGTCCCAGGGTACATTGCTAGAATGCCTTTTTTAAACCAACAGCTGCAACAAGTGGAAAATAAACAATCATATGACCACAAGCAACATCTCAAGCTTCCTGTTGTAGTTCTATTCCCTTTTTAAATAAAACTCGTACATTTTGTACTTTTGAAAGTACAAAAAGGAAGACATCTATGATTAATTAAATACAGTATTCCATGCTGAACATCAGTGTGTGACTTAAATTGAGGCTAGGAAGCTATACAACCCAGAGTTTTATTGAAGGTACATATTTTACACAAGATATGTTGACTTTGTTAGTGCTGAGACCTTGGTTGTTTCCTAAACTCCATCGTATACAGATCTTGAATAAAAAGTAGTAAGTCTTATGCAGTACATGAAAAATAGCTGACAGCTCTGGCTGTCTAATGCAACATTTTTCATGCATTGCATACGACCGACTACTTTTCTGTCAAGATCCGTATACGAGCAGTATCCAGTATGGAGTTTCGGAAACAGCCCTTACCTGCAGTAGGTGCAGCTGGACGGACTCAGCAATCAGACCCACTGGCCAGCTGGATACTATCAATAATCAGGCCTGGGGATTCAAGGAGAAGAGCGCCACTCAATAGAGGGAACTGGAATAAGGGAGGACTCTAGCCTAATGGCAGTCTCCTACTTGAGTTTCCTCTAAAGAGAACTCAATCAAGGCTGCTGACAGGAGTGACAAAGCAAGGGCTCTCATGGCGAAATTAGTTTGGTTTTCAAATAAGACCTGGATTTTCTGTTTAGAGGCCCACCCCAACCTTGCAATTTCTGGTTTGGTGACTTTGTCACTTTGTGACTTGTCCTTCATAGTGAGGTCATTTCACAGTAAAAGCTCACTGAAAAATACACCATGTTACAGTCCACTTGAGCCATCAAACAATGATTGAAATGTGTTTTGACATTAGGAGACAGCATGTGCCTCTTAACCTGGTTCCAGAATTTCTAAAAATTACTTATAGCAGGAGTCTGCAGTTTTATATAGCCTAGCCTGGTGTGGACGGAGGGGCCGGGAAGAACACAGGGAACAAGGCAGACACAAGGGAAACCGACTCGGGGGGAAAACCAGAGACAAGACCAGGGAACAGGCGGGGTCGTGACAGTCCTGTTTCCTTTTCCATACTTAGCTTGAAAAGGCATTTAAATAAGTCCATAGTTTGAATGAAAAAAACATTGGTAATTTGGTCCACTTACACACACACACATACACACACACACCTGGGATATACCTGTGGCTAATTGTGAATCAGGAGCTCCACTGCAGCAATAGAAGGAAGGTAGATGTCACGACCAGGGCCTCCCACTGCTGACTGGGAGGCTAGATTTGACTTACCAGTTTGGGTGATGGGTACGCCAGCAAGAGCTTCAGTCAGTGCCTCACCCGCCCCGGCCGCTCGATGGCTTGCCAGAGACACTGGAGACTTTCCTGCTGGGATGTGAGCGGTGGTTCAATTATGTTCGAACTGAGGAGGCCGACCGGGGTACCTTGCTGGGGTTCTTTCTCTCAGGTCGTGTCTCCCTCTGGGCTAGTGCGCTCCAACAGATCGCTGTGGACGGTCCCCGCTCTTACCGGGAATGGGTCGGACTGCCTCGGGGCACGTTAGTCCCTGCCGGGATGCGGGGCGATTCCAGCACGTCCCCTCGCCTTAGTCCACCCCGGAGCTACGTCATGGCGGTCGAGCGAGGTAGCCCAGCGGGGCCGGAGTTGCCCAGCCTGCCGAGTTTCATCAACACTGACTGGGACCTCACTGACTTCCTTGAGTCGCTATATGGAGGAGCCAGGCCCGGAAGACAGGAAGCAGTCCAGGTGGAGGCGTGAGTGCCAGCGCGGGGTTGCCAGCCGATGCATTCGGTCTCACCGGGTGACGGTCCTGAGGCTGGGCCAGACAACCCCACAGCCAATGCTTTTTCCGACTCAGGGACCCATACACGCCGTACCGGGGACGCGGTTGGCTATAAGGAGGAGGACAACCACCATCAGTGCCTCTTTGGACTGCTGTATCTGCAATAAGCTTTACAGCCCCACTCACTCCATCAGGAGTTCCTTTCCCATGTGAAGTGACCCCACACAGAAAAGGCACTGTGCTGAGTAGATAGATACAGAAACAAGTTTTTCTTGTTCCTGTATTGTGTCACTGGTCCATCACTGATGATATGTAGCGTGCAAGGTGGTGTTTTACATTTGCCTATGACATCCCTCAATACAGGCTCCATGTGAGCCCATACAGCACGTTCATCATGGCGGGCAGAGGCAGAGAGAGAGGCATAGAAGAAGGATGATGAGGCTGTACATGCAACACTGGTGTGAATTGTAACCTGCTTGGGGCTGCCACCAAAGTGGAAAGCCTGAATTTCACCGCTGAGCTTACAGCCATAGTTCTCAGAGAAGTCTACATGAATGCAAACTTTATCCTCATGTAATGTTTCCTTCAACTCTCAACTCAAGGGTTTTGGATTGGTGGAGCCAATTGAAATGGTGCTTGGCTAGAGACTCCAGCTTCTTGATATGCAAAGCCAATAGATCACATTTTCCGCTGTGTGGGACTTTAGCGAAGTTGGCAAAGGTTTTTCCTTCTTCTGAGGTGACTACCCTACACCACAGCTGCCTCCTCAAACTCGATCTCATTATAACAGCATTTCACACAGGTGCGATACATGCAATGCTTGCTGGTAGTATCGCATGCAGTAACTGCTAGCAACTCTGAAATGCTGTGTGTGAGAAGAATGCCTTTCTGATGCAATCTGTCCACAAGCAGCTTGACATTTTCATGGTCTATGCAAGCACATGTATTTCTGTCAGAGTCTTTTGCTGGTGTTACAAAAAAGGGCAGTATCTCACAAATTGTCTATACAATTTGAGGTGTCTCAGGGCTGTTGCATTGTATTGTGCATGGAGCTCCTTCAGAGAGTGAAGAGGATGATGAAACAAAGAATGTTAGCACCATAGTATAACACTCAAACATGTAAATTAAAACAAGTATCAAGGAAACTAGAAAGGAAATGGCGGTCCACAAACCAAAATGAATCACTTCTGACTTGGCAGACTTATAGGACAGCTTACTACTCGTCATTAGTTTCTCTTCAGTACCATGGCTAGGCTGACGGAGAGTCACAGCTCTGTTGAACCAAGTATTCCCTCAGCATTCAACAGTAATGATTTTATTACATTTTTTAATGAAAAAATCTTTATCATTAGAGACAAAATTCATAGCTTCCTGCCCTCAACCAGTCCTGACTTATTTTCAAACGTAGGAACCTTAGAAACATTTACATGTATAAATCATGATATATACTTGGACTGCTTTGCTCCAATGACTTTACAACAACTAACTACAGTGATTTATTCATCTAAACCATCAACCTGTCTCACAGACCCCATCCCAACCAGGCTGCTTAGGGAAGTTTCACCATTAGTCAGCACTTTTTTTAGATATGATTAATCTCTCCCTACTAACAGGTTATGTACCACAGTTATTTAAAGTTGCTGTAATAAAACCTCTTCTTAAAAAGCCCACTGTAGAACCAGGGGTTTTGGATAATTACAGACCTATATCCAACATTCCCTTTCTTTCAAAGATCTTGGAGAAAGCCAAGCAGCTCTGTAACTTCCTACAATACAATTTACTTGATATCTTTCAGTCAGGCGACGAGCCCCCCCCCCCCTCAAGTACCCTGATCAGGAAGAGGCAAAGATGTCAAAGCCTCCAGGCGCCCGACATGGAATCCTGCGGGACTGCAGGACGCCCAGGACAGGTGGGCGGCGCAGCATTCGTGGCTCGGGGCAGCAGGACCAGCGGGGAGTCAGCCAAGGAGGATGCCGTGCTTGCTGGCCAGTACAGGCGTCATTGTGCTGCCTGGATGCTCCCTCGGCACTGTCCATCCACACCAGCTTGATGTGGGACAGTGGGACTGGGAGGGGGCAGGTAGCGAGGGAAGGCTGAGGAGCGCTTATTGGCGTCATCCTCAAGGCATCGGCAGGTGGGGCTTCCGCAGCGCTCGACAGCGAGATGGTGAGAGTGCTTGCTCGTGACATCCTCAGAGCGACGGGGGGCAGGGCTTTCTCAGCACGTAGTGGTGAGGCGCTGAATGCGCTTGCCGGAGGGTTCCTCAGAGCTGGATTGAGGTTGCTACTGGGTGGTGTACGGAGGTTGATAGGTAGGCGGGGGAGTGCACCGGGGTCCTCCCGCACACCGGCGTGGACGAATGCAGCACGAAGCAGCTCTACCCACTCCTGGTAGGAGCGAGGTCACTCAGGCCCCCTCTGCCGAAGCGCTCACATCCAGTGGAGAGCATGACCAGACAGGTGGAACACCAGAAAGGTTCCCTGGCTGGCCTCTGCGACCTGGAAATAATCCAGCCACCCTTCGTACTTCCCGAAGAATTCCTCCAGGGTCTTCGGGAAGCCGTTGAAAACTTGCTGGAGGGGCTGGTGTCAACGCGTCTTCGCAGTGGGCCCCCTCTGGGGTTCGATCCCCAGAGTTGGCCTACCTGTAAGCATCCTTGAGCAAGATGCCTAACCCCTATCTGCTCCATGTAATAGCATCATTTAATTGTAAGTCGCTTTGGATAAAAGCTAAATGACCTAATTGTAATTGTCTGGTCTCTTGTCTTCCCAAGTGTCTAGTTCCATGTTTCCCTAGTGTATCTACCTTGTTCCCCTGTGTTCTTCCCGGCCCCTCCCTTGCTCAGTCCTGCCTCCTTATATGGTCCTTCCTTTCGTTTTCCAATCACCACCCTCACCTGTTTCCCATTCCCCAATCAGCCCCAGTGTATTTAGTCTGTGTTCTTCCCTGTCTCTGTGCTGGTTCCTTGTCGATGTCAAGGTCAAGGTCGAACGTTTATCGTCAATCTGGTTCGAGACTTCAGGATTGACGGTGGAGAAGTCTGTTCCAGACGCTGCTGATGACAGCGACAGTACTGGAAGCTTCAGAGTGAGAACCTGGAGCCAATGCGATGAGCCACTGTGGGAATGAGCCACTGTGGAAAGACACCAGCACCTCCGGAGGGCGGTTCTATTTGATATCATTACAGATCATATCCTGGGACCTGAGGCAACAACAATGACTCAATTTGTTGTTGCTTCAATTGCTCAATTTGGTGGATATAGGTAATCACCTATAAAGAAGATGCAGACACACCCTAGTTTAGCACCACATTGTAAATCTAGTACTTGTCCGAGTGTGGAACACAAATTGACTTCGATCCATACAGTGTCTAGAACAGGCATTTCACTCTCAATAAAAAAATGTATGGGATATTTTTGGTTAAAAGCTATGATAAGACAACTACTACTTTTATACTACATTGACTTGTTTAATGCTCACACAGCTTCTATTCTTGGTTTCAATTGTTAATCTTTTGCGAATCATCCTCATTGTTAACTACATCCTATGTGTTTTAGGTAAGGCAGGTGGCTTTGTTTGCTTAACATCTGTTGTACAATTTTTCAGAAATAAGCATTTAGATTAAAGAATAAGATAAACATGTTTGAACATTAACATTTGTTGTCTGGGTTCAAATTGGTGTTGTCTAAAATTGTATGTAAGTAATGGTAGCTAGGGCTTCCTCTCATGGTTTGTTTTGACTCTGAGGACAGAGGGCAGAGCTTTAGAATACATATCAAAATCATACTACTACAAGAGCCGCCACTCCAGGGAGAGTGGCAGCTCTCCCTGGAGCCTTTTTTATTTATGCTTTTTATTATGTTATATTATTCCTTTTTCCTTTTTATTATGTATTTTAATGATGTATTGCATTGTATTATTATTATTATTACATTGAATATGTTACATCTCTGGTTTGGAGTATTGAGAGTCAGTGACTCACTGACAGAGAGAACTGAGGGTGACGGGATCCAACTGAATCTGCCAACTATAGATGGGGTCAGTATCGTTTCCTAGAGGTTTGTAGGTGCGATTTCCAAATCGTACTGAGTTGTGGGTGTGATTACCATATCACACTGAGTTGTATGTGCACTTAGTTGTAGGTGCGATTTCCATATCGTACTGAGTTGTAGGTGTGATTACCATATCACACTGAGTTGTAGGTGCACTGAGTTGTAGGTGCAATTCATTTACATTTACAGCATTTGGCACGCTTTTACGCTTTTGACGCTTTTATCCAAAGCGACTTACAATTAGTACATTTGTTAACAGTTGAACTGGTTAACCACCAGTTTTTGCAAGCAGATAACATTCTCTTAGAATAAGGACAGCATCATGTAACAAGGTTACTTGACAACATTACAAGTTGTCATTCACAACATTACAAGTTGTCATTCACACTTCAAGTTATTCATTCGTCAAACATTAAATAATTGCTAACTGTAAAGTGCTTAGTATTCTAAGAGCTGATCTAGCAGAGTAGAAAGAAGTTTTTATTTTATTTTTTTAAGGGAGGGAAGGCGGATAGAATAAGGAATTGTTAGTGTCATTGGTGCTATGAAGTTGAGAGATCAGTGGCCGAGGTACCGAGATGGATTTTGAAGAGGTGGGTTTTAAGTCTCTTGCGGAAGATTGGTAGTGATTCTGCTGTTCTGACCACTGCAGGAGGGTCATTCCACCACTGCGGTGCCAGGACAGAGAAGAGTCTGGACTGGGTGCCAGCGACGGCGTTGCCAGCCTGCCAGTCAAGGTGGTAGATCTTAGTGCTCTGGCTGGGGCTTGGAATCTTACCATTGATGGAGGTAGAGCGGGGCGGTTCTTTTTGCTGCCTTGTAGGCCAGCACTAATGTCTTGAATCGGATGCGGGCTGAGACAGGGAGCGAGTGAAGGTCTCGGAAAAGGGGGTTGTGTGGGAGAACTTTGGTTGGTTGAATATAAGACGAGGCTGCT
Source organism: Percopsis transmontana (assembly GCA_025447815.1). Lineage (NCBI taxonomy): Eukaryota > Metazoa > Chordata > Actinopteri > Percopsiformes > Percopsidae > Percopsis > Percopsis transmontana. The sequence goes on along the minus strand of JAOEHI010051085.1, from coordinate 163 downwards.
GCATTTTGGATTTGTTGTAGGGGTCTGGAAGCAGAGACCGGTAACCTGGCGAGTAGAGAGTTGCAGTAGTCTAGACATGAGATTACTGGACTAGGAGCTGTGCCGCTTTGTTTGTGAGGAAAGGCCTTATCCTTCTAATGTTGTAGAGGGCAAATCTACAGGT
>JAOEHI010051084.1:0-19451 GCA_025447815.1 Percopsis transmontana | reverse complement strand
TGTATGTGTGTATATATATATCTATGTGTGTATGTATTTATGTATGTGTATATATATATCTATGTGTGTATGTATTTATGTATGTGTATATATATATATGTATGTATGTGTATATATATATGTATGTATGTGTATATATATATGTATGTATGTGTATGCATATATATATATATATATATATATATATTCATGCCCAAAACTAGAGAAATCACGAACTCTATACCTTTAACTGTTAAAGGTAATAACATCAGTAGATTGATTGATTCAAGTTTTGCCCAAGGACCTCTAATAATGGCCATGAGCTGGAAGATAATCTCTGGGTTGTATTGCACTGGGCAGCAGATTGAACCGATGATTGCCAAAGGGTGTGGTTTACACCAAATCCTCCTCAAAATGAATTCCTCACCTGCACTCCCACATCTATATTTGGCTGTGACAGAGACAAATGGGACGGTTGGGGACAGTAGAAAAAGTACTTCAAGTCCTCTCGCTAGTTCGCAGCAAACAATCCATCAAGCCACTAACTCTTCCATCTTGCCTGCGCAGCTCTTGATTCCTAATCTCGATTGCTTGTGGTCTTATTACTGCTTTCAGTAGGATGAATTTCAGGCCCACAAACACATAATTCTTTAAACAAAATTCCCTGCAGATAAGCAGAGGCTAATTGCTAGCAGTATTTTGGCCAAAGGTTATTTAGCTACTTTAATATACTTCCTCTTATGTAAACAAATAGAGCATCTGTACTTCTAGGTCGCCTTGGGGCATGCAATGTTTGGCCTATTGTCTGTTTAATAAGCAATATTTACCTTGGCTTAGTATTCCAAGATAAAACATGGAATAACCTTCCACACATTTGTAATTGACCTGTCATAAATGTGTGAAGCCTCCAGGGTTTCTATCACTATATATTTGTGAAATGCTGTCATGCTTAATTAAAATTCAAATTACATCGTTCAGCCTTTTAATGGGTCGGCTTGCTTTTCCATCAGAGCCAAATGATGTATCATTTTGTGTACCCAAACATGACTTAGCATACAGCTGAGACAGGACCATTGATTTGCCCTTTTATCTAAAGTCTGTCTATTTGATGAGGTTGTGCTTTGACACAACTTTTTTACACTGCGTTTAACTGTGATTCGCAGTGAGTCTCCATATATAATTCTTCACAATTCTTTCCTTTTCTGTGTGTCTGATAAGCCCTGTGAGACTTTTCACTATAGAAATCTCAAGAAAGCATGCTGTCAGTAACATTGGAACACATTCTCATCCCTGTTTTGAAACATTGAGAAATAACTGCAAAGTTTACTTTGCATCAAACACTTTTTTTTCTTGAATTAGACATCCATAGAGGGGCATCTAAATAAAAACAAGTGCAAGGCTTGTCGTGGGTGGCGACATAAAGAAAGATGAAGAAAGCGGACAGCGGAGATGAGGTTCTTGTTAATTCCGCAGCTGTCCGCTTGCATTTAAGTGCTCATTAATCTAAGGCGGGGCACACTCTGTTGTCCTACTGGGCATTTTGTGTGAAAACTGACATTAGCACTCGCGGCTGCACTGAGGAGTCACCAGTGATGTTTCAAGAAAGAAATGTTCAGAAAGCGCAGTGGGAGCACAGTGAGAGGAGAGAAGGAGACAGAGAGACAGAGAGAGAGAGAGAGAGAGTGAAATAGAAAGAGTCAGAGTCAGTAGCATACTGAAGTCCCTCAGTTGGCCCTCCTCACAACTCTCCAACCCCGAATGTGAATCTATAACACTTTTCCCCCCCACAAGTACTGCACCTGGATGTTGACCTTCAAAGTTGACTGTGAATGTCAATTGCGTGTTATTGCGTGTTCAAATCTATTATCTATTACATTTCGGTTAATTGAGTTATGCCAACGATTAATAGACTCTGTTTCCATTGTTTTTCACCATTAGAGTTGATTTGATTCCAAAAATGATTTAGACACATTTTCTTTTCCCTCAATTAGAGTAATGTCATCAATGTTTACAGAATACATCTATGTGCGTGGAAAACATGCACTGTAATTGCAAGCTAGACAATTAATTTTCCTCACAGTAAGTCAGTGGCGAATGAACAAAGGGTTATGTTTGTGTCATTAACTCCGAGCAATTGGCAATTGATGTGCTCGTGTGTTGGCGCTGTGAACATCATCCACAGACTGGTGCATATTCATTAGCGAGGCCATGCAATTCACAGAGCAGGTAGAATGAACAAAGGTGAACGTGAGGCTGGACCCACTTACCATCCATCATTATGCCTGCTGTAGAGATGTGTGTGTGTGTATGTGTACGGCCTGCATACGGCCTGCATTGGCACTCGCACGGAGGGTCCAGGGAGTTTCTCTTCTCTCGATATGCTCCCCGCTACACCTGAGGCGTTGGCACCCCCTCTCTCATGGAGCTTTGTCAATAACCCTTCTGCCACCTCCGCTTTGCCCAGAGGACAGCGCCACTCAGCTGGCTTCTCGGCACAGCGGACCCCCCCCGCCCCGCACACACACACACACACACACACACACACACACACACACACACACTCTCCTGCTACCATTAATCCACTCCTTTTGGCAGACAGAATCCATCTCCCCGTGGCTCCTGTTTGACAGAGGGTAAAAACAGGGATGAGATTGCGCAGCCCGGATCAATCGCTTCGATCCCCTCATGCCCATCCCAGGAGTCGTTCATCAGCCGCTGCTTGTTGCTGTTTGGGGGTGGTTGTGTATTGGGCCTGACTCCTCCCACATTCAGCTACGCTGAAAGTACCGGAAAAACAAAAGGGACACATTTTATAATTCACATTTTCTCTCACGGATTAAGTCTAAAGTCATGGTGCCCTCGGGACCCTGCATTGTCTGGCTTCCAGCTTTTTTGGGAACACATCTGTGAGTGAGGTCGGGATACTCCTGTCGGAGTTCGGAACCAAAACAACAATGCTGACTTGCTGACTCACACAGTTGTTTCCAAACAAGGGAGGAAAGTCTAGGTTTTCGATGGCGGTGCATGACGCCATCGACACGTGTACCTTTTTTAAATGACTGAAATGTGTTTACCCTTTTAGCATTTTTCAAAATCAATCCAAATGTCCTCTGATATCAAATCTTCATGGTGTGAATTCTATTGCAAACAATTCATTGAAACAGTCCACACAGGGACATTTTTTAGTCCTGCCTTGTTGTCAGCATGACTTTTGATCACCCAAGGAGAAATTGTCACCTTCATTGGGCCAGTGAACTTCTTTACATTACCAGTAACCTGCGTTGCCCCACCGTTCCTGTCCCTGTCACTGTGCCCTCTTGAATTAAATGATACTGCACCTGTACTACAAAGGACACAAAAACTGCAGCTATTGCTGACAGGCTGTGACGACAGCTGTGACGTTTGTCCTCTGTGTGTGTGTGTGAGTGTGTGAGTGTGTACGTGCCCTGTAATGCATTGCATCTATAGACTGATTGGTACGAGGTGGAGCAGAACCTCTCTCCTCTAAAGGAACTTCAAGGTGGAAGTGGGTTTAAAGAGTAGTAGTTCATCTGAAGGCAAAGCATGCCACACCAGTCATGGGTAGTCATGGGTAATTAGATCTGCAATGTTTTGGTTACATTAATAATAGTCAAACGGAATGGCAGGAAAGAAACAGCTTGTGCAGGAACAAATCATTTATAAAATAGGAAATACAGGTTGGGTACAGTCACATATTAATGGAGACGTCGTCTGAAGTCGACTGATGGAGGAATGTGAATAATCACCACTTCCTTTTAAACAAATGGGAGTTCACTTTATAAAGTTCATGTGGGGCATTAGGGAATTTCACCTCTGACTTTACTTCTTAGTCCTATATGGCCTTCTTAATAACTGGTATTGTGGTATTATTCATATTACCATCCTGATGATATATTGGTAAGAATTTTGTCCATATGGAAATTTTGAGCAAATTTATTTTGACTCAATTTAATTTATTGGGATACTCCCTGATTTGTGTCAGAATTATGTTTGCGGCTGAAACAGCAAAACAACAAAAACGCTAGGCTAACACCATTCTCTACCCCTCCCCTTACAACCATCTGAACTTTTTGTGTTTCAAACAATGAGATGGGGCTGAAATATGAGGCTGCTACAACGCAATCGAGGAGTGTGCGTAAATCAATGCCACCCTGCCATTATTTCCTTCTATTTCTGGAGTGTGTGGACGTTGTGTTACAGGTTTGCAGAGATGTAGAACCTTTGTTTTATTTTTGCATGCCGAGGCACCGAGATGCCCTTCTGCAACTCTGAGAGGGCCATCATCACAGCCGGGTGTGATGTTCGGGACTTTCACAGTGTGCTCCGGGTGAGGTGAGAAAACTGGGGAAGTGTTATAATGTACTATATCAAAAGTGAACTCAGTGGCCTCTTTGGGCCACAAGATGACATGGCAAGTGAAAGTGTTTCACTGTATCAAAATAAGAGCTCTAAATAAAACAAACGGTTAACGCAATGCTAGGAATATGCTAAGAATTTACGCTAGGAACTACTGATTTCAACAGCTATTTTCCGTTCTGTTTATTTGAACAGTGTGAACCCTTGACTTGTGCATAATAATAAATGATTGTGGCTTGTCAGCACAAATTCTTTAACACATCAGCACCCTGAGGGCTAAATCACTGTTGACATAAACTGGAGCAGACCTTTAACAGTGTCACAACTCCCAGTGTTAGCTTTAGTGATATAAGCAGGCTTTCTAACACTAAACCACTAAACTCATGTCCTCCGGCAGGTAAAGCATTCAACCCCAGAACCAGTCCGAGAGAGGTATGGACCTATTAGCAATGACTTTTAATATCATAACATATTAAACATATAAAACAAAGAACCAATGAAGGCTAATTTTATGACAGATTATAAAAATATACCTTTTATAAATAACTATTATCAAAAAGATTATTTAAAATGGCAAAAAACATCTTGTGTTTCGTCAGGGGGGCACGATCCCTGCGTTGAGAATCACTGCTGTTTCAGAGCACATAAAGGATTACTGTATGTATCCAATGACTCTGACTTTTGTAGGACTTGTTCTTCTGAGTGATAAAAGGTCTGATCGCTTTAATAAATACAGAGCCCTAAACCCCAAGGAATGGAGTTAAATAATTGGACCAATAACTTTTGCCGTAGTTTCTCTTTTCTTTTCCTTCCATTTATATGCTAAGCAATGTCCCTGAGGGGGTTTCGCTTTGTTTTTAATTTCAGCTATCCCTTTTTAATCAATTTCCTTTTATCTCACAGCAGTTTCAATGGCGCTAATTCTTGTTTCATTTTTACAAGGGGACGTGTGTGAAGCATCAATTATTTGATGGCATAATACAATGAAGAGTCAAATATGTTCACTTTGATTAAAGGAGTCTTTCCACCTGAGAGGATTATGTTATCGAAGATTAAATAACTACAGTTAACTGTGTCGTTCTGCAACGGCAGTATAAATATAAAGATTTGTTTCTCTAAGTATGAATGAATGAATGTAAACAACACAAATAATGCAGAAAGTACTGTAGTATTGTTGAAAGACAGAAAAATAGAACATACTTTAGGGAAAGTGAGGGGGCAGGATAGTCTAGTGGTCTAGGTGTTGGACTCCTAGACAGAAGGTCATGGGTTTGATACCCGGAGTTGGCCAACCTGTAAACATCCTTGAGCAAGATGCTTAACTCCTATCTGCTCCCTGTAATAGCATCATGTAATTGTAAGTCGCTTTGGATAAAAGTGTCTGCTAAATGAACTTTTTGTAATTGTAGTGATAGAACAGATAGATTAAATTAAATTAATCCACAGCATCACCTCTAGTCTTGTAAAAAAAATGTGATGAATTGAATGTGAGAATGAAGCTTTACACCAAAAGCAGTGCTCTAAATATAGCTGTACTGTAAATGACAAAGAATTACCCACAGCAGAGCGCAAATGTAAATTTAAAAAGTATTTAGAGTGCACTCTGAGGATTGCCATATAAGCTGTTCTACTACTGAGTCTATTTGCATGAAGATACACTATGATGTTCCTCCATAGTGGGTTTAGGAGTTATATGCCCACGCTTCATTCCATTACCTTCAGCAATCAGTACTGTCTCATTTGACACATTTTGTTTGCCATTATGCTTGCCCAGCGGATATGACCCAGCTTACTCATGAACAAACTGCCCACGTGTCCATGTTACTGCAAAAACGAAAAGCAGTACATACTGTAAAAAACTAAAGTCTATCTAGAATCTTTACGCAATATCCTAAATGTTTTATATGAGGTGTATACAAGCATAATACCTGAGGAAAATAAGTGTTTTGTCTCCAACATGAAATTGCAATTACCATTAGGTCATTTAGTAGACGCTTTTATCCAAAGCGACTTACAATTGCATGGTTCTATTACATGGAGCAGATAGGGGTTAGGTATCTTGCTCAAGGATGCTTACAGGTAGGCCAACTCTGGGCTGGGAGTCCAACGCCTAGACCACTAGACTATCCTGCCCCTAGAAATCCCTCAGTTAGAAGGACTATCCTGCCCCTCAGAAATCCCTCAGTTAAAAGGAACTACATTCAGCAAAAGCTGCATCACCATTTTGTCTGAATGCAAATCTTGATTGGACAAAGCACAACGCACATGCAGCCGGTTTTTAAGAACTTGTCTTTTTTTTTCCATCATAACCCCTTTTGGCCAAAAATGACACTACAACTATGAAGTGGTATTGTACAAGATGCAGTATCATTACGCAATTTCATAAAACCTATTTTGAGCAGGGCATTTCCATATGGACTGTATACATAATACATACAACTGTATACATAATAGCAGAATTTGTCTTTTGTCTTTTGTCTCCAGTCACCATAACCCCCACCCCAGGGTCTCTCCTTTTCCTCACTCCGCCCCCAGTGGCTAAATGAAACGCACAACAATTTCACATCTCTCTGCTACCTTTCCACTGTCTTGCTAATGGAGTCCTGGGGCCTTGCTTGTGCTTGTCATGCAGCAGCCGGCTGCCTCTCTAATACACCTGACCCCCAGAGAAGGGTCCGGAGACCCGGCAGAGCCTGGTGAGAATACAGATCACGCCGCTACATGTCCCGAACCCGGGCCCCTCCACTCATTACCTCTCACACTCACTTAGCCAGGGAGTGGCCGTGTTGCTGAACAGACCCCAGGTTCACCGCATTCACAGACTCTAAATGAGAACGCGGAGGGCTTGTAGCGCAGGGTGAGAAATATCCAGTACTTTTGTGGAGTTTAATTATGCACCAATTGGCTCATTCAACAGCTTGAGGACGGAGGATCCGTCTCATATAGTGTTCATAAGAGTTAATAAAAAGCTCTCCAGTGTGTCAGCTGAACTAATTGCCTACAGAATGACTAATTCCACAGTCAATCAAATGGATGGTTTATGTTCATCAGTTACTCAGTTGCATTAGTTTAATAGGAAATACACCATACAGCACCAGTGTCTTGCAGAGAGCCACACTATCAAATGCAAAATAACAGAATTAGAGTACAGAATTAGAGTATGGAATAACTGCTTACCTTCATATCTCAAAGCATCATGTTTGTGCTTTACATTACTGTAATGTGTGTTCAATAATTTTACATTGTGTAGGCCTAAGCTACTTTATGTGTTATGATTACGATATTGATGATTGAAGCGAAAATGTTTGTTTGATTGTTTATTCCAAGATTTAGCGTAACACCAAGAACCCCTAAGAAATAATTTCTTATTAATAAATTCTTAAATGAATTAGCAATCAATTGTGATTAAAAAAAAATAATCAAAAAACAATAAATGACCAAAAAATTGTGTGATAATGCGCAGCACACTGTCACTGGTCTAAAATATGATTCTATCTTTTTAATTGTTTTTGACAGTGTTTTACTGTAGCGGAGCGAACCACTGTGCACCGCGTTGATAAGCTCCTGCTGAACTAAACATGGTCAGACAGATACAGGGAGAAAAACAACACGGTATTCCCGAATAGCAAAGGTGGTAAAAATATGCCAGAATTCCAGTAGCAGATTGCTCCGCATTGCCGAGCCAGCTGTGTGCGCACTCTAAACAAAGCCCACTCCATCATAATGTGCAGTGTCACTCTGGATTGAAGGCCCTTATGATGAATAATCGTGGTGTGGCTAGGGAGCATGGTGGAGTACAAAACAGAGCTGAGAGAGTGTTGAGGGAAGACAACAGAGGAGAAAACAGGTGTGTGCTGGGAATTATACATCTGGAGACATGCCAGCGTACGGCAAATAAAACGCATTCCAGCCCGCAACATTATTCCGATGCATTCGCAATTCACAAGCTCTCTTCTTCTGATCAGCTCAAGTCCGATTAACCTGCGACTGCGCATCGGTAAAAGGGAAGCTCAGCTGAGAAGAACACACGGCACGTGCTCAGATTCAAGTTAGCGATGCATAGAACCTTTGGGGTATTTTGCTAATTATGTTACATGATGTTGGTGAATAATTAGAAGCGACACATGCGCCTCATGCACATGCGCAGGGATGCTCGAACACACACACACACACACACACACACAGTTACTATCTTACATTGCACACACATACACTCCAGCTGTCTCTAGTGTCCTTGCTTGAAGCCATGCTCCCTGCATGGTGGGTCACAGAGGTGGGGGCAGCAGGCCGTGAAACCTGTATTCTGGCCCCTGACATCCCCCTCAGGCCCCAGGAATAAAGCAGCTACTCGTGGGCCAGGGCACCTCTGGGCCAGCTCATGAAGAGCGATGACACCAACACTAGTGTCATCGCTCCTATCTTAAAGTCTCCTTCCAGAAAAGGACGACAGAGATTAAATTCCTCAGATGGTTGAATCTTTCCCTTCAAGGCTCAGCCTGTGTTAACAGCACAGGGCCATGCGTTGAAACACTTTGACCTCTTTATTGCATTGTTTACACAGGGATTTATTGGATCAAAAACTATTTTCTTTAAATCAATTCTGAAATTTATTTGTGGCGTTCAGTGGCATGCATACAGCAGAACATAGGCCTACTGTACAAACCACGATGAAGTGGCATTTCTTGTCACAAGGGGATTACGATTAGTATTTTTTTTTTAAAACATCCCAGAAAAATAGGCATGTATGTGCGCATGCCTCGGTCGTGCATTTAGACAGATTGGTGGCGCAGCTTTTGTGAAAGTAGTTCCTCTTAAAATAAAAAAGCACACCTATAATGTGAAAGGGTCTTCTGCACCTGCCGACCGAATAAAAACGATGTGTAATGCCGACTCAACGTCAGCAATTGCTTGGCTTTCACGTGCTTATGCTGTGATCTGAAGGCGATCATAAATTCACGAGCTGGAATGAAATCCTTCTTTTGTAATGACATGGGTTCCCCGGGCTGAGATCTTCAATCCTTCTTTAATGTTGGATTATGCAGGCACGCCAGAATTGCTGTGCGAACGGACGCGCGCGCGTAGTACGTGTACCGGCATACGTCCGTGCGAGCAAATGTGTGTTAGCGTTTCCGACCGCTGTTTGTTCACGATCACTAATAGTGGGTGCCTGTACATTTGCTGTGCAGCTTCTGTGCTGTCTGCAGCCTTACCTTAGCCATCCTTTGCCTGCCCTTGACAGATCACATGGATATCAGCTGTCTACTTAAGAAATAACACCTCCCATCAAGTTGATAGAGGAGCTGCGCAGTAGCCGCCTTCCCCGCCCCCCGCTTGTCTCTTTCTCTCGGGGATGTTTACACCCAATCCTCGGCCGTGATCATGTATTCAGTGGGGATTTGATAGAAGGTGGTGGCGGGATGGGATATAAGTGCTCCTACAGGAAATAAGGGTCACCTCTTTAATCCACCATGCTAGAGATATCTGTTCAGAAAGAAGACGTGGTGTTATTCGAGGCACTGTGCTGCCTCTACTTCCCTGTATCCATTACACGTGTTGACGCTAATCTTTCTGGTGTTATTGGCTTTTACTGTAGATGGAATAATAAGAGAGGTCAAAGACTAAAGGGACGAAAGGCCTTGTTGATTGTTTTCATTGACGCCGTCTGTGACTCCAGCTTTGAATGGGAGCTGAATGAGTAAACTGTATTTATTAGATTATAAGAAGATAGAATATAAATATTTCTTCCTTCTTCTGTCCATGGTTTATAATCACATTTTCTTGCTTAGACACATTCAAAGAGGTAACAGATTTAAAGGTGTACTGAGTAAGATCCCTAAAACTCCAGATGTCCCTAGTGTTTGTATTTTGAAAGACTATTGCATACAACTGTACGGGGACTGGTAGAGAGGAGTGGGGGCCAAAAGGCCCGGGCTGATGAGTACCTAATCAAAACAACATTTTGGTAACACTGATTTCAACCACAAGGGCAATTCCAGAAACACGGGAGTGTTCTTTAAAAAAATTAAAATAAAATACTTTTAAATCATTAAAATGACCTTGCCCAAACTGTAATTTAAATAGCCAACAACAAATGGAAAATGTGAAGCTAGATAAGTTGAAATAAACTGAAAGCCCAGAAGCGGAACAAACACCTGTGTTAGTACCAATGTTGTAATTAGGTGAGCATAATTAAAATGTGGGGTTGCCTGAGGCTGCAAAAATTAAGTGTTATTTTTGCTTAGAAATCCAGTTTATCATTTCCCAGAAAACCTTCGAGTCACGGCTGTAACTCCAGTCTAACACCACTTATCTGTGAGCTGGCTCGATAAGCTATATTCTCCTAAGAACCACGTGTCATTGAGCTGAGATCACACTAAATGAACTGCTAATTCATTTTTTCTACATGTCATTGCCATGAATGTGCCATGATACTGGGCCAAACTTGTACTTGTTTTTCTTAAAGAGATGCAAAAACCTCTCAGAACAAGGCTCTGCTAGGGCAGGAATGGCTATGTGGCCAAGTTGTTGTTGTAATAAGCTGCCCTAAATTGCATTGTCCCCAGTTGACTTCACGCTGCTCTTGAATTTCGTCTGCGTTACACAGCATAACTCCACTGAAAAGACAGTCCTACTTGGTGGAAGTTTGCAATGTTATTTCTGACTTCAGTCCCTCGGTTGCTTTGGCAGCGCTAGTGTGAAATCCTCTGGGAGTTTGTTTCTACACGAGTCACCAGCTTTTTAGGGTTGAAGGCTCTTAATTACACTGGGTGTAAATGAGATGACTGAGGAAGCAAATGGCGTGGCAAGCCGAGGGCCCCAATGTGAGGGTGATCAAGTTTATGCCAGCACAACTGCACTTTCAGACTTAAGCCTTACACACACACAAAAAGTCGACATTAATAAATAGCACAAGGCCCATTTGTCAGTGTGTCCATTTAACAACCTGGCGTAAGGATGATGGAAACACTTGTGTCTCTGGAGTAGTCACGACATTTAGCTAATTATGCAGCGTCTATTTTTTGATATAACACTAATTCTCAATGACAGAAGAGAAAAATAGGTATGAAATGTTAATTTATATTGGTAAGTTATCAGGAATTTGAGTTGTTAAATGCAAAATGTATAATACTGTATATGATGTTTGTTTTAATCAAAAACTAGTTTTGATTAAAATTATATCTATATGATAGTTTTATATTTATTACAATTTGGTCATTTATCAGATGCTTTCATCCAAAGTGACGTACAAATACATGGTGCAGATAGGGGTTTGGCATCTTGCTCAAGGATGCTTACAGGTAGGCCAACTTTGGGACTTGAACCCACACCTTCTGGCTGGGAGTCCAACACCTAGACCACTAGACTATCCTGCCCCTTTATCTTTATTTAAGCTGTCTTTATTTGGAAAAACAACGAGTCAAAATGTAATTAAGATTTTTTATTGAAAGATAGTTGTTCCCAAAAATACATTGTTTGCAATTACCACAATAAGCAATGCTAACTGCATGCACTTTAATGTGTTTGAATTAATCTCATATTTTATACGTGATGAAAGACATTTGCCCTTTATAGCTTGTTTCAGTCACAGAAACCTCTGACAGTGACGTTCCCTCAGTGTTATGATAAGACAGGCTGAAATTAGATAGAAATTATATATGAGCCAATAACTGGTATTATCACCCCACACGCATTCAGCCTTGGAGGCCTATTTGTACATCAGATCAATTGGAAACAATTTGCTTGTGCTCAACTTGTGATGATTCATTATGCGAAACAGCCTATAGTTACAAGAGTAGAATTAAATTTGTTGTAGTCAGAAAAATACACAAATTAATACATTTTTAATATGGAATTAAATATTGGAATAATACAATGCATGTATTTGAAGGCCCCAAATTACTGTATATAGTTAGCTGGAAGGATTTTGTGAACCACATTGCCAGGAACATGTCAAACAACAAAATGTAAAAGGGTGATTTCCAACTCATTAATGAAAGAAGTTTTATTTTGCTTTCGTTACTGAAAGGTTTGAAATGTCTTCACAGTAATACACAGCAACACAGAAGCTGTGAGGTGGGGACTGTCAATGAGGTAGTTTATTCTGAAACACCAGTGTGTGCTTCAAAGGCTCATTTTCGAAAAACTGAACAGCGAAAGAAAGAATGAGGCTGGGAGAGAGAGAGAGAGAGTGGGAGAGATAGAGTGAGAAAGAGAGAAGGAGGTTAGGAGAAAATGTGATTTTGTCTGGGTGTTTTGAGCTGCACGCTCCATTTGCCCTCTCTGACAGAACGGGAGACTGACAGGCATTGGCAGGAATTGAATCAGTAGATTAAACACCCCCTCTCCTCTTCACCTCATCCTCATTCTCTTCTCCAGCATTCCTCCAGGAAGGGAAAGGGAGGGGAAGGTTTGGGGGGTTGCATGCAGAAAGACGCGTCAACGGATGCATAAAGCATCGATTATCACAGTTTGATTGAGTGATCGAGCGTCGGTGATCACTCCCAGCAAACAATCTAAAGCTTGAGTTGTTCCTTAGGTCCTTGTGGGACATTCAGTGCTTAGGTAACTAATACTGGCTTTAGGGTTTTATATGTACGACTAAAATATTTATAGGCATAGCCTTTCTGCCACTGCTTGATTGGCTAGCAAGCTGTCACACTGATTGCAAACACCCCGAATGATTAAGGAGTGTTCCTTTATGGGAAAAGGTACATTTTGATGCTGCTTTTGTCCAGTGGTTCTTCAGTAAGTAAATTGTTTTTAGAGTTAACTTGTCATCTCTTGAATCAGCACAAACAAAATATGTAGGCTGTGAATAAACCACAGTGGTTTCTTCATTTATTTAAAATTTACAGGATAAAAGGGATGAAAAAACTAAAAAAAACAAAATACGATTGGAGGGATTGCAAATATTTTAACACCAGCATTACACAGGATCAGGATGGACATGTCAGAGTTGGAACAGCGTCAATATGTCAAAAGCTCTAGGAGTAAAAGCGGTGCCAAAAAACAGGTGGAATAAAGAATAATTATTTTTAAAATGTCTCTTAGGGAAATGAAAAATCTAAATACAGCTACAGCCACTTGAAGTTCTCAGCTAGGCTGTTGATTTGGTCTATTTAGCAGTGTAACATTAGGGAACATTTTTAAGTTTAAGTATTTAATGCAAGTACTTGAGGGAACTTTGTAGTGCAAAGTAGATGCTGGAAGCCAGCACTATCTACAACAGAGTATGCTCGCATATCTGATGAGATATACACTGCTATTGCCTTGGTAATGGCTTTGGCCCAATCTCAATTTGGATCCAGTGGTTGCTTGAAAACAGTGGTGATGAGGACTTCTGTGGGTTGTTTTGGCTTCGCACCAGTGACATCGATATCTGCGTGGTGGTGTTTAAGGTGTATTAACATGTTTGATGTGTTATCTGCAGCATATCCAACATGCAGTCTTTGTTCGACCCTCGAACTGGGACCCATCTTAACCCAGGTATTCCAGATTTGTCCCCTGATGTTATCTTATCGGATCTTACCTTATCAGTTATATCAAACTCTTGTCTGGCCTTTACAGCCCAATTGCACCACACAGTACTAAAGTGGGGTTGGTTAGGGGCAAATTCAGCAACAATCTGGCTTCTTTATCCATCCGCCCTCTGATACCAGTGCTCTGATCTCTGTCCCAGTGGGGAGGGCTTGGGAAGTCCAGATCTTTTCACCCTTGGAAATCGATATAGAGAGGCTGGAGAAGGATACACCGCAAAGTTTCCTCTTCAAATTTTGAACCTTTTTTTTCACGCAGCGAATGTAATACTTTCAGCAAGCCTTATGGAGTGGTTTCATAGGGGCAGGAGGGCACAACCAGGCTGGGTTGAGGTTCAATCCAGTGCTATCCAGTTTAACTTATTTTGGCGACAACTACAGTATAGCACATAGAAACCCAACTGCATATGACCAGCATGTGGGCAAAGGGTGGTGCCTATCGGGTGGTGCCTATCGGGTGGACCAAATACGGCGGATTGATGCTGATGTAATTTCTTCCAGGAATGTCGCACCTAGACACCATCTTATATAAACTTTCTCTTTCATGATTGGGCAGTGGGCTAAATCATTTTTCTATTGCCCGAATCAGCCACAAATAGCAGCAAATGTGAAAAGGTCAGTTTGGATTCCTGATATTCCTGGCTGACCTGTGGATTTAAAGGAGTGATGTTGGGGTCCCAGGTCTGTTTCCATTACTTTACCTCCGTTGTAGCTTACATTACCAACCCACTTATCACTGCACAGATAACTATTGCCATTTTCTTTCTGAAAGGAGACATTCAGGCCACTTGTTCTTCCTTTCTCATTCCCTCTCTTTCTCTCTGCTGCCTCCATATGCCCCCTGGCAGGGACCAATTGAATGCACTCACTGTGATTCTGTACGGGAAACTCTTTTGATGAATCGTATCAGTAGCGCAGCCCCGCTGAGATAAAGGCCTCCAAGCTCCATTTAGCGCGCCAGCCAGAGTATGAGCTGAGGTACGACTGCTGCTTTGTCGCAAAATGCAAAGTTATTGGAAATTTCATTGTACCAATTCATATTTTCTATGACTACATTTTTATCCACCCATATATTTTTGTGTTAATGCACCGCCCTGCTGGGTATATACACTAAAATAAACCAGTTTTAGACTTGTGAAGCTTTTTTTTTTTCTTATCTGGCTAAACGAAGGGTTTTCTTCAGTAGCCTCTTTGGAGTCATTTACTTCATCCGAACCAAGGAAATGTCATTTTCCACACCAAGCCAAACCAGATGTGAAGCGATGCAGGCTCCAACTGGGGCGAGTCAATGTGTCCTATTTGCCAGCTAGATAAGGCTCTCACCACCATGCTACATCCCCAAGTAATTGCCAACTGTAGATGCACCGCGCTGACCTTTACTTTGAGGTTGTTACGGTGACCTGGAAATTCCACAGTCCTGATTGGTTTAGGGGTTGCAGATGCAATCTGGTGATAAATACTGAAAAGGTCAAGCTAAGCTCATCAAAGCAAAGTCTCTCCGCTGGGTAACCCACTTTTAAGAAAGTATCTGATAGCGCTGTTCGCACTCACTCCCATTCATTCTGTCGCTCTGTCACTACACGATTGGCTCCACCTGTGTATCTCTCACCTACTGCATCCAGATCCTCCAGATCCCTTGAGGCGGAATTCACAGAAAATACTGAATATCCTTTTGGCTAAACACAAAAGGAAATTATTCCTATTTGAAGAGGTAATGTAGTCTGTACAGCGGCGGTGGAACAAACTAATCTAATCAACAGTTAAATGTATGAACCTATATGCTTATATACATGGTATTTAAGGTGATATTTCATCAGCGAGCAGTCTGTTAGATGTCCCTGAAGGCAGAGAAGGTCCCTATTTGGACTGTAAGGGTTGATATACGTATTTGACTCAGGACCTAAATGTCACTCCAGCAACTTCAAGGATTTTTTTGGTAATGACATGGTTGCAAATGTCAGGACAAGCATGTTGCTGATATGTGGTTGTGCTCTAGAACCTCATGTGGGTTTTGATGGAGCCACACATTTGTTTGATATAGAACTAGTTCCCTCTGGTTCAGCTTCGAACATTCTAGGACAGAATCGCACAGAGGCAATATCAATCTATTCTGAAATGTCCAGGTATTTCATACCTCCAATATGTATCTCCTTTACCCTATCTGGAACAGGATGGACAGTATTGGATAGATAGGGGCGATAAGTTATGTTTTCAGACAAACCCTGCTGTGAAATGAACAGCGCATGTCCCATATATTGCACATATTTCATATCTCAAAGATGGTTCAATAAAACAAGATGTCAGCAGAATAAATGCGTAGCATTTTATGTGCCACACGAAGCCCTTGAGTCGGTTTGTGTGACAGTATCGGAATGGCTGTCGCATTTGTGAAGCCATATATTTTCCTGAATTTCTTTACCATGTTGGTGTGATGTAAGAGTGTGGCTCTGTGTCTGAGCCTGTATGAACTCCTCTGAGGGCTTTTTCACACCATCTTATTTTTGCCCCAACTCTGTCACCGGACAAGATAAGATGCCTTAATGCTGCCCAATTCCCTGTCACACAGATGCGGTTGGCCCTTCTTGTCTTTCCTCTGCTACCTCTCAAGTGGACCTGTCCACTACCCTTGAGAACACCACCGTGTCCTCCTGTCCAACTGCAAAGAGTCTCGGAGTGGTCCTGGACAATCAACTGTCCTGCGCATTGCAACAACCTGCAGATTCTTAATAGCAAAAGGATGTTGCTCACCAATGTTCCTCACCAATGAAGCAGCACAGCTCCTAGTCCAAGCTGTAGTAATCTCACGTCTAGGCTACTGCAACTCTCTACTCGCCGGATTACCAGTCTCTGCTACCAGACCCCTACAACGAATCCAAAATGCAGCAGCACGTCTAGTATTCAACCAACCATCTAACCCCCCTCTTCCGAGACCTTAGACAGCATCCGATTCAAGACATTAGTGTTGGCTTACAAGGCAGCAAAAGGAACTGCCCCGCTCTACCTCCAAGCAATAGTAAGAATCCAAGCCCCAGCTAGAACACTAAGATCTATCACCTCAGCTGGCACGCTGTCTAGACTTTTCTCTGTCCTGGCGCGCAATGGTGGAATGAGTTTCCTGCAGCAGTCAGGACACTGGAGTCACTACCGATCTTCTGCAAGAGACTGAAAACCCACCTCTTCAAAATCCACCTCGGTACCTCGGCCACCGATCTCTGTACCTCATAGCACTAACAGAAGTCCTCTATAACAACAGCTCTAGAATATTAGGCACTTTGCTGGAATTTAGGCTGCTAGCAATTAATGACTGTTTTCAGGAGTGAATGATAACTTTCGAGTAATGTACTAAAAATGCATAAGTAAGTAACCTGATGACATGATGCTGTCCTTATTCTAGTAGAATGTTGTTTGCTTGCAAAGACTGGTGGTTAACCGGTTAAACTGTTGACAAATGTACTGATTGTAAGTCGCTTTGGATAAAAGCATCTGCTGTAAATGTAATGTAAATGTAGCTCAAGCCTCAGCTTTATTTCCATTGATAAGCAAAATTCCATAGCATCCAAGCTCTCCAGTGGTGGCAGGGTTTCCCGTCCATTCTTTCTTTCCCTCTCACACGCTCCGTTCCTGTCTTTCGTGCCAGTACTGAGCTTGCCTTCTGAGGCCTGAGAATGATTCACACTTCAGAAGGAAATCTCCCCCTCACATCCGTAGTTCGCTCTCTGCCAATGCAGAGTTAGCCTTTCCTTTTATGCTGTGCCCCTGGGATTATCATATCAATCTACGTGACCTGATTACCAGGCCGCGGTTGGCTGGATCAAGCGATCCCTCCACCACTGCCGCCTAATTAACACTTGTGTGTCATCGTAGCACTCGCCCGCAGAATCCCGCTCAAAGTTCGTCTGGAAGCCATTCTCACACCGCCGTACCAAGCGGGGTCTGGGAGCTCAGCATTTCTCAAACTTTTTGAGTCACAAAGGCCAAAATGTTTGTAGCATGGCCAGAGGGGATAGTGGGCTAAGAACCACTTTCTTTCACTGTACAATTTGTACAAATGTAGTCACACGTACAACACTGGCCAAGATAATACAACAAAAATAAATAATTAGTATTATGAATAATAATAATAATAATAATAATAATAATAATAATAATAATAATAATAAAACACATAAATAGCACCGATTAACACTTTTAAGTGTTTAAGCATATTTGTTTCAAGCCAACACAAAATAAAATATATGTTATTTCAAAACCTTGAAATCTGTGGTATCTCAGGCTTTAATATAATTAGGCAATATCACATGAGCTGGAGTGTAATATTGCTTTTATACAACAGTTCTACAAGCGCAATATATTAGTTTACAGTAATAAGTGACAACAGATTATAATTTGTTTGTTTATTTAATAATTTATTTGGCTCCGCCAAGACAAATAGTCATCGTTTACATTCCATGAACAGCATACCAGAGCCTAGAGTATAACAATCCATGTTTCTTTCCTCCACTTCGTCCTCTCCTCAAATGTTATTTGTGGAAATGTTCATCTTCATCCTTGCGGTGCGAAGTTTGTTACAATCTAAGATAGGTAACGATCGCTAATGTAATTAACGGTTATTAGAACGCCTGTAAAGCAAAGGGATACATGTATAGTTAAAAGTCCCAGTGTTGTTATACTCTATATCAGCACTCATGGAATGCCTCTTGTCCAATCAAATCACTGTTGTATAAAGTGCATATACTACATGGAGGAGGGTGGAGGAGTGGTGGTTCTGTATAAACCCACTGCTTTACTGGGATTAGGGGTTCACTTCACATATGGGGGTATCCACGCTGCAAATGTACTCTCAGGCACTGCGGGGCATTCCAGAGATCCTTCTGAAGAGCAGCATTATGTTACCATTGTTACACAGTGATCATTGACCATAGATACGCCGGAGTTTGTTTGTTTTTGTGGTTTTTCAACATGGCATCACACACTGGCTGGACCCAGATGGAGATTAGGGATAAGCATTCCCCTGGCCTGTCATTAACAGGTGTGTAATTAATTCCCCATGATGGGCCCGTGTGACATTAATGCGGCCTGACTGTGCGGTGGCCCGCTCCGTGGGACTTAAATGAGGACAGCTAGCCAGACGTGTCCTTGTCATCCGTGTGTCTGTGTGGCCTCATTACTGTTTTGGCCGGTGACACTCACCCACCCCCTTGCCGTCCTATGCTGCATCCCCCCCCCCCTCTCTCTCTCTTATATCCTTGGCACATGGTAGCTTTCTCATTGCTGCATTGCATTTCTGAGCCACCGTGACAGAGGTTTTTGTGGGGGCTGTTTGATTTGAAGTGGATTTAGCGCAAAGGTCTGCGGCTGCACTCGCGCGGCTGTTATTGCCGTGGAACCCGGGGAAGGTGAAAGATGGGCAGAGCCCTCAAGAAGGTGGCGGAAGAGCGAGGGAGGAGGCGTTGGCATGTCTACTGCCTAGTGACAGAGATAAAGAGAGGGAGACAGAGAGAGAGAGAGAGAGAGAGAGAGAGAGAGAGAGAGAGAGAGAGAGAGAGAGAGAGAGAGAGA
>JAOEHI010051083.1:0-19453 GCA_025447815.1 Percopsis transmontana | reverse complement strand
ACACACACACACACACACACACACACACACACACACACACACACACACACACACACACACACACACATACACACATAGCTCTCATCCTATATCCTAAAGTTCCAATCTTTTTGTTATCTCTGCATTTTTATGAATGTCCTTTATTGCCCTGTAAAGCATGTTTTGTTAGAAGCCATTGGTAACTACATTTGACTTGACTTCAACAGTGAAATTAAGTTTCTGTTATAGAAAATGGATTTTTATTAGGGAGTCTCCATATTACTGGGGTCTGATGGTGCAAGAATTGCAGCAATTTGTTTAAATAAAAAGTAGATTCAATACAACCATTTTATACTGTCAGCAATAATCAGTAAACGGCATATATGGTACATTTTTGGTGTTGGACTAATACTTTCTAGATTCGGAATCTTGGCTTTGGGGTTTTACTGTTACAATAATGATCCAAGATTGTGTGGAGAATATTCATGACAGAGCTACAAATGTAATATCAGTGTGAATCTGTCATTTAAATAAATTCCTCTTCACTGTGTATTTAAAATACAGAAATCATAATTCTCTAAAAACAGTTCCATGAAATGGAATCCTTCCTACTTTATTGTAGCGGTTGATCTTTTTGTACCTCTGCAGCGTTGCGATACTAGCCTCGTTGAGTTTCTGTTGGTATCATCTTGTCTTACTTAAGACATCCATGTTTTTTAAAAGACTCGATAAAGAAAGATCGGATTTACCCGCAGGTTTGTCACTATTGGACGTCAACATTTTTTGACCTCCAAAATGGCAGTGTTAACGCTGTTGTTATGGGAACAGTGGAAACAGTGGGAATAGTGACGTAGGTCGAAATCCTCAATAGATCCTGCACCTGATGTCACTAGAGTCCTTTGTTTGATAAGAGTTGCAGCATTATTGCAATATACTGTATAATATTGAGCACATATCCTATTCTTTGTTTTCCAATAAATTCATAAGGGATTCCATGTGGCTGATTATTCAGAGTGAAGTGTATAGATGAATACCAAAGGTTCTGGATCATACCGAACGACCTTGCTCCATAAACAATAGGCATTCTTGTCTGATGACATTGCAGTTTCAACCGATGACATTCTGCCCATGCTATCTTTTAGCTAGGTGGAGAAAAAAACAATCTCACCACATGCATGATGCATATCACATTGAAGCTGACAGCATCAATACAGGGGTCTTGTAATTAAAGCCCTCTGTTGTATACAGAGGAACAGAGGGCAAGCTTCCCACCACCCATCCATCATACACTGGCAGCTTGTTTAAAACATCTTTAAAATTAAAGTTGCACCGGCCCCTGCCTTTCACAAAGAGCAATTGTTATCTGACAGCCCAGTGAATCTCTATTGGAATTACTAGGAGAAAGGTTGAGTGGGGAAGACTTTTATGCAGAGAGCTGACAAAGTAAATGAAGAGGCAGTCTGCTCAGTGCTCCAACAGAAATAATTCTGGCTGTAGCTTGTGCTATCTGATACTGGCAGAGTGGCTCACGTATTTGCACTGGGTAAGGGGCTTTTTAGAAATAATGGCACTGAACCTCCTAGCCAAAACACTTTAAGAGAAGGTGGTAATTCTGCATCTGTTGTATTAAAAGATGCTGGATGGTGGACAAACCAACCAGCTGGCTTTGTAAATAAAGAATGAGCGTGACATCCGTGCCAACATTTTTCTAAAGTGGTCTAAGTTAGTGAGAGCGTAATTTGTATCCAATAATTCTATAGTCACATGCCACAGTGCTTTACAATACTGTGAATCATTTGAGGAAAACAATCGCATCATCTACCTTTATGGGGGTTCAATCTGCATGCTTCTCACATCCAGATAATACATGGCCTCTGTAAAAAAATTAATTAATAAAAGTGACATGCTGTCACATTACCTGAAGAACCACATTTAGCTTATCGGTCAAATTCAAGGGAATTCATTCATCATTTTTCTTTGAAGATGCTTTTTGAAAATTAACTTTGCTGAGCCTTTGACAAGAATACTGGGAGAGAGGATTCACACCGTGGCCTAATGTGTGTGGAGGCAGGCAGGCAGGCAATGTCATTTCTCATGTGAGGAACCGCTGTCATTAAAACCTGATAGCTTGCACCCTAAATTTATGTCCCCCCTCCCTATCATAATATCCTTACAGCAGTGCGAGAAATATGCCTCACTGTCAGGAGACGGATCATGAGAATGAATCAACAAAAAGGTATTTGCCTTATCTGGATGTTGTGAGTCAGCCTATTGGTGGAATACAGTTGTGTGCAATGCTCCTTACGAATCTATAAGATAAAAATGAGAGTAAGAAATATAAGGGGATGACTGCAATCCTTGGGTTGCATGCCTTTGGGGGCTTCATAGATAGGTTCGTAGATAGTTTAAAAAAAAAAAGATGAACTGATGAACCAAAAAAAACAACAACATCCATGTCCTTATGATTGAATATATATTTTGGCGGGATATTTATATATTTTTGTATTTTATAAGATAAGCAATAACTGCTTTGAATGCAAAGCCACTTTGCAACCAGAAGTGAAATCCATTATTTTTAAACCATGCATTTTATGTAAGGGACGTAGTCTACAACTGATCTATGGGGGTGAACATGGAGATAGACAGGTGGGTTTTCAAACCACTCCTGCCTTGGATAGGGTTTGTCATTATGTTCAACTCATTCTACTTGAAGGCAAAATTATCTAATACTAAATAGAAAAGTTGAAACTAAATGTTGCATACTGTATTTAACCAAAACAAAGTGTTTTGGTTTGTAAGTGTTAATCTTGTTCCAGAGGGGGCACCATTCACTTTTTCTGTATAAGGGTCTTTTGGGATCAATTTCTTCCAAAGCCACTTATCTTTGAAGATTTGACTTCAGGGAGTGCCTGTCATTATCCTAAAGCATGGAAATAATTGTCCTTGAAGAAATTAATTACCTTTGTGCGCTGTTACATTCTGGGGGGGGAATTAAAGTTAAAAGAAGCTGAGGCGCTGTCATCCTTTTCACTCTCACTCATTTTTCATGCTAATATGTCATTTGAATTGCTGGTCACTCCAGGTGGCTCAGAAACATAATGTGTTTGTACACATGAGAATTTCACAAGGTACATACAGTAATTCATATTTTGCCTCAAGTGAAATCATAAAATAATACCAGTGCTCAATGTTGTGATTAAATATGTTTTTAACTGTTGTATTTGTTACATTTTGTCACATTTGACACTATAATCACCGTAAGATATAGCAGTAGTGAAACGGTTCTCAGGAAAAGCTATTTTCATTTCATTTTAAGGATTCAAAATATAATAATGTGACATCCTATATTAATGCCAGAGGTAACGGTCAAAGCAGTATCCATGTTTAACACACAGCAGATAAGGTCCTTGTGTATTTTACTTCAGTAGCATTTTTAAAGCTTCAAATAACACTCAAACATCATGTTAATAAAATCAACATGTTTCCTACTGGTTTAAATGTATTTAATTACAAATAATATTCAAGGCCATGTTGCATACCAAAGATCAACCACTGCACTCCACTGTGGTACATTTTCTCTACAGAGTAATCACTTTTTCTTTCCTTTTTTTGATGCAATAAAAGAATCTCAAAGGGCAACTCATATTTAAGTGGCATTTTGATGACATTTCTTTGGCCTGTTTTAACCTTTGCTGAGATTCATTTTTCTTGTTGTGTTCCATCTTATCAATGTGGCCCAATTCCCAGGCCTTGCACTACCAAATCCTCTTCATCTCACTCACTTGAATGGGTTCCTCAGACCCCTTTGCAACAGCAGGAACTGCAAATGGATGTTTCAATAATCTATGGAAAATAGAAAATAGCAATATACTGTACATATATCAATATGTATTTTATTTACGTTTTATATATTTTTCTGCTTCTATCTCATATTTTCAGTAAAAAAATGTCCACGTGTGTGGTCAGTGTCTGGGGGGCTGGGATAATTTCTGTCTGTAAAAATCATTCTGACCTGCCATTCCCACTAAATTTAGGACATGTTGGATGTGCAACCCCAACAGAACAGAATGTTCAACTCAAAGAGGAAAGTCTGTAAAAAATAAAAATGTGTTAAGGTTCTATGCACTATGGAGGCTAGGCAAGATGCTACAAAAAGCAAGTTTAGTGTTAACTGGCTAGAACAATCTATAGGGGAAGAAGGATTTGCCGTGACAATTATTCTAATCCACTTCAAAAGCCAGCAACTTAGTTTTATTTTACTATTTAAACTTGATAAAACCAATGCCTGCAAAAAGAAATGTTTTCATTCTGTCAAACATACAATAATGACTATCTTCAAAAGCTTCAACTCCATCCAGCTAATTTCCTGTGGTATAATGTGCTTGTCAATACCAAACCACAAAGCCACTCCGAAGGTCCAGTAGAAACGGTTCGATGTATTTGCATGACACAAACAAAGCAAATGGACAATGAATTCATTAATCACTTGGTTTTACAGGGATCTTACTATATTCCAATTATTATAGTGTTTATTTTAAATTATTATTATGAATTTCTCATACTGAATTGCGCAGAGCAAAATTCAAGCATGGCCCATGTAACAAAATACTGTAATATAAAATAATTCAACCTGGTCTCAATACAGTGTCTCTGTTCCATGAAACGTTTGTCACACTAATCCATCAAGAAGAGCTTTTTCTTAGGGCTGAATGAGGATGCTATGGTTGTAAATCTTCAGACAGAGCCAAGATCAGCGCCAGACAGGGAAAATTAAATGGAAGGGTTTATATAGACACAATTATTTTCATTTTAGTGCTTGTGTAATGTCACACACAATGTTTCCCACTGCAGTTTACATGCTGGCCATTGGCTATTGCCATCCTCAGGATCATAGTAATGAGTTTAAAATGATGCCTGGGAAGTTAAATAAAAAAAAGCAGAGCAGTAGAGGTCTGAAATGGAAGCATATAACCGTCGTTGCAAGAGGGTCACATTTTTCATCTGTATCAGTAGAGACAAATCTCTGCTATGTCCTAAGCAAACTCAATATCTTGTGTCTGGGATTCTCAGTAAAATAAATTATAGCACTGCATGTATTTCAGCATCTGACACAAAACTAAAATGAAATAAATTTAGAGAGAAGGAATTAACTTGCACTTAGGCTTTTGGACTACCTCCAGCCCCCCCAGCCCCTGCAGCAGTAATGGCTTGCGGAAAGCTATGTCTCTTTCAGCCTCTCCTTGAACAGCACCAGAGGGAACAGTGTCCAGGCCACACAGAACCATCCATCCTGAAGTGAGGAAATGACACGGGGTTGCAACCTGTCCCAGATGATGGAGGCTGCCACCAGCTATGAGCTAAAGTGCTGCTGGACAAACCCGGTTCCCTCTGTCCATAGAGAATTGGAGTCTTCATGACATTCACTTAAGATGACACAGGAACGCCAAAACAAAGGTTATTTATTCATGTACTTCCAGGAACTATGCATGACCACATGGTTTCCAGTTTCAAATAATGAAGACATTGAACTCTAGTTTCCGGATGGCACAAGGCCGGTGATAGCGCTAACACAGACGTAGCGACAATTTTGTTGGCTATAAGGTGGTTTTTCTCTCGCCTGGACGCGTTTGCTAGTTTCCCGGCTAGCGCTGACATCATTTGCACCAAAACGGGTGTGAGGGCGCAGTAGAGTGTGTGTCAGTTGAAGTCAGGTGGGGCAGTGCTAGTTTGGTGTCAAATAAAACCAAATATTGCGCTAGCGTCTCCGCCTGGTCAGAACACATCGTAGCGCAGACACGTCAGGCTTTCTGCAACGTGTGCATTGTGCGCCTCCATTTGTGCCTTGACCAGGAAATTAGGGCCCATTGACTTTTTCACAGATGCTGCAGCACATTTTTGGATAATCACATTCATTGGAATATATTTTTCTTACATTGTACTATAAATAAATAATATAAAATAGGCTACTTTTCTTACTATTTGGCTGAAATGTGTGGCTTTGATTCTAATATACACATACAGTGTGGACTATAATGTCATGATTTGTTTTGTTTTGGTTCACAAATCTACATATTACCTATTTAGTTGAACTTCTCCTAAACCCTTGATACTGTAGCTTCCATACCTCAATATTCTTGAAAATAGACTTTTAATGTGTCTACAAAGCTGATTGCCGTCAACTGGTACTTTGCAGAATCAATCGATTGTTGTAGTGTTATATTTATTATAGTGTTATTATTATTTATGATCTATTTACATGAATTTACATGGAGTAACACGGATAATATGGATAACATGGAAAACATGTTATTCATGTTTATAAAATCAAAATGTTACATTTATATGAATTTAATTCTACAACAAGAAACTGTAGTAGGATCAAATTGTAGACATGTTAGTCTGACATGTTAGTCATGTAAGTATGTTTTTGAGATACAATGGAAGTGAATGGAGGAGTACATCTGTGAGTTGTGACAGGTTGGCGATGTTTTGGTTGACCAATAGGGCATGTATGATCTTTTATGTACAGCAATAGAGGTGCTTTTTTTGGATCCCAATTTCAGAGAAAACTTTTGATTAAATTGGTTAAATAAATAGTGTTAAATTATTTCATAGCACAGTAGCTTTGTGCATGGCACCAAAAAATGACATCCATCAAGATTTGCAGTAGCAAGAGGGTAAATGAACAAGATGATTATAGTACCAAAAGTGACCTGCCGATTGTTCTTCCATTAATTATATAATTAATTTAATGTAATTGACATGTCCTTAACCAAATTACTTGTTTTCACAAAGCATTCAAATATTTGTTATGAAAAAGCTAGTAACTGTAATTCTGGGTCCCATTTGGAGAGCAGAACCAGGTCAAATATAATGAGGACCGCTGAGATAAATTTTTGATCTTATCATTTGATGTCAGCTATGAACTTGCACAGTGAAGTACTGTATTTCAATGAATGGGAAAAAAAATACAAAAAATATCAACACAGTGATTTGAGAAGAAAAATGTGGAGGTTGAAATGTTTGAGAGACTAACTTTTATTTGATATACTGTACACCACACCATTAAACATGAATTAAACCACATAGGATGGCTCAGAGATGACAATAACTGACCAATACTTATAGATGCGGTCACAAGATATAATATCCCTCAATTTAATTAAGAGGATTGCAAATGAATTTATACAGTATATTTCCCCATCTCAATTATAGAACCAATAACATACAACAAAACAAGAACAAGCACACCCACACACAATCAATTATGTTTGACATCAACAATCGGCACTATCTTCATCTGACCAAAAAATAAATAAAATAAATAAATCTTACTGTGTTAATTTATCACTAAACAAAAATCTATTGGCCATGTATTATACCTATTGAGAAAC
Organism: Percopsis transmontana; assembly: GCA_025447815.1. Classification (NCBI taxonomy): domain Eukaryota; kingdom Metazoa; phylum Chordata; class Actinopteri; order Percopsiformes; family Percopsidae; genus Percopsis; species Percopsis transmontana. The sequence continues at coordinate 12,080 of JAOEHI010051083.1, read as the reverse complement.
ATGTTGAAAGCTGAATCCAGATTAACATTTGGTCATTTATACAGTATCTATGATCAATTACATTACAAGTCTGGTATGCCTCTGCTGGCACACCCATTCTACAGCCAAAAGTTTCTGAGTAGTCTCTTTCTAACAGATACTACGCATAACTATTTCACAATACGGAGGAGGGAATCTGTGGAATACAGTAATTTAGCTTGTTTGTTCTGCCAGTTTGCTGGCACACAGCACACATTGGCTGTTGATGAACATGTAGAGAGATAAACAAAGAAAGGGAGGTCAGTAAATTGTGTCCTAGTGAGTCTTAGTTCTGGTCTAATGTGGTACTAGAGCAAGGGTCTGAACATAGACAGGAGAGGGATGGTTTGCGCCTGAACTCTTCTGGGGCAGGATCAAAGAACCCAGCCAACTGTGGATGGTGCTCAAAACAGAGTTTAGTCAACCAACCACACTTGCTAATCCCTTGCCTAAATCTCAAGGGAAAAGGGAATGGCTGGGAATCAACCAAACATAATCTTATAAGCATATGGCATACACCAAGAATAAGTGAGAAACCAGAGTGAGCATCCAGATGCAAATTGGTGTTATTCCTTTATGATCCTATTAATGTTCTGTAATGCTTTCTGCTTGTTTCTTGTATAGTTTAATGTGTTCAAATAGTCATGAGCAGTAAGGGAACAAAACACGCCACAATTATCTATGAGGAGGACATTTAGCTGTTATCTCTCTATTGCAGGTTTCTCTAAACTGGAGGTAATTTAGAAGGCATCAATGTTTGGAGTGGCCAAACAAATGTAAAATATGCATATGTGTTGTGCACAGATATAATAACCCTTCCAAGATAATTATTTAATATTTCATCCAAAAGGCTGCTATTATATACAATATACTTGGTCAATTTCATTCATAACATCCTGTACATACCATCCTAATGTTCAATTGGGTTTTTTGTTCCTTAGCATTTAAATGATTGGATTACCAAATCTTTCACTTTTGTCCTTTTTTGTACACTCCATATAAGCATTTAAGCATAAGCATAAGCATCATGACATATAAAATACTATATAATGCATACAAAATCACAGAATGAGGAAGCAACACAGCTGAGCTTGTGATTATCTATTTTAAGATGCATCCAATCGCAGCTGCAGGAAGACGATTTACTGTAATGTACAATGGCTTCAATCCAAAATCACTATCTACTGAGCAATGAGACACCTTTTAACATGGATCATCCACTGTAATTAATCTTTAACAGCAGTGGTGCAACTCTTGCTTTCGCACTTATTCAGTCTGAAAACACACACACACACACACACACACAGTCATCAATATTTATCTAATTTTATATAACTTTATTTTTTTTTCATCATAAAATTAAACACATGCTCCTATAAATAAAACTCTGGCTAATTGATTGACAATTAGATATATGATCCTGCAAAAAATTATTTATTTGATATCTCTTGTTAGTTAAAAGATGGCATTTGTTCAAACCAGAACCTGTGAAATATGTAAAAAATCTGACTAATGGTAGCAAGCGAGGATGTAGATCACTTACTTAAATATTCGACATGCCTGTGTTGCCAGGACATTTAGCGTTCCATTCCTTTTCTGGCATTGAGATCTTTACACCTTGTGGGGTTTGAATCATCTCTCATCAATTTTACATGCCCTCATTTCTGTCCCCAGTTATTTATAGGGCCCTATTATGAAATCCTTAACTTACTTTTTGATTACTGACTTTTTCCCCAAAGGCTTGGGTTTTTGATGCATTATTGAGTAATCCTGAAGCCATATGTGACTGTTGCACATTGGAATTCAGGTTTTTCTGAACGTCCAATCAAATGGCCTAGGGAGTTTTCCTCCCATTTTTCAGTATTCTCCCTCAGAGATCTCCACCCTGATTCCAGTCCAACAGATGCAGACTCAATGGCTAGATCCCTATTACTGTAGGTTCATTTTATGACTCTCTTCAAGCATTAGCGTTCTCTGTTGTGGCCCAGCAGGTGACCTGCAGTAGGGGAATAACTTTATTGTGCATGTAAAAAAAATCGCTGTCTCAATTATCGATCGACAGAATTTCGAGAAATTATACTTTTCTCTATTCTCCTCCCACACATCCAGACATATACTGTAAGCTTCCCACTGTGCATGGTTTTAAAATGTCTGATGAAAAACTTAAGGCTCATTGTTGATGAATAACTATTTTTCTTGAAACAACTTGTTAGACAAACGTGTGTGATGAGCAAAACACTCACCACTTTTATTTATATGATTATGAGGCTTATCTGAGGATTAGGAGTGATGGGAACACTACACCTTGTTCAAACAACAATAATATGGGCCAGTTTCATATAATACTCCCATCTGGAAGCAGGCACCAGTCTGTTATCTGTCACTGGAATTCAACCAATAAAACGTTATTATCGTGCTACAGTACTTGGCTCGAAGTGTGGTCAGGAAATTAAGGTCGCAGTGACAATACAGCTCTTAGACAGTGTCAAGACAGGTTTAAACCGTCTTTTCAAGATTAATTGTGATCTTTAATAATTGATCATTTCAAAGGTAGCCAACTGATTTATGCAGGGCTAGTGTGGATGTATTTTTGGGTGCCCTGTAAAAGCAGTACATTCGTTTACCTGCCTAGGTATAAGAAACAAAAGAACAAAGCCAAATATTTTAAATCAACCAAACTCACCATCAAACTTTTTATGTCTTGAGACAAATGTTGTCCTCATATTGTGGCTGGTTTCTTCAACTAAGTTCTCAAACTCCAGTTTGCTCTGCTGACTGAGTTTGTCCTCCATCTCAGATGTGCAGCAGGTGTATCCCTGAGGACAGACGCGCAGGTGTTCACCTAAAGACACACATGGAAAAGTAATATTACACATCTCAATAATGGATCTTCTCTTTCACAAGTGTTTAATCAGAGCTCTCTTTTGGTGCCTCTATTATTCATATATGGCCGAGTGTATAACAGAGCAGGATAGTCTAGTGGTCTAGGTTTTGGACTCTCAACGGGAAGGTCATGGGTTTGAGCCCCAGAGTTGGCCTACCTTGGGCAAGATGCCTGACCCCTATCTGCTCCATGTAATAGCAGCATGTAATTGTAAGTCGCTTTGGATAAAAGCATCTGCTAATGGTAATTGTATTATGTTTACAGCATAGTTCTGAAGACCTGGAAAATAAATGTTTTTAATGTAATTTGTTAAATGCGCAAAACAGTAGACAGTAACTTACATGAATCAAAAGTTCATATTAGTTATTTAACCCAAAAACAAAACATGCTAAATTCATAGTTCAAAAGGTCTAAAATGGAAAATCGTGTTGGCAATTGCTCCCGCCATTTTAATCACTGATTCCCAAGAGCTCCATTCAATTATCCTTGAGGATTTCCAAAAGGAACTCAAACACAAAGAGGCAAGGTATCAGTTCTATTTTAATTCAACTCAATGCTACAATTTCGCCCTAAAGGTCATATGAAGCCAGTTGAGATTGTATGCACTGCATACTTCTCCTGCACATCACAGCATCTAGTTTATCATTGAAGTTATGTTAATGTTGGATTGCTCAATGGCTAGATTTTGGTAGTAGAGGAGATCTTGTTTTCAACAAAAACATACATTAAGTATATAAACTGACTTTGACATGTAATCAATATGTAATCAAGATTTTGGTACAAAATAATTTTCTATGTGGTGGTGGAGTTCGTCCCCACCAGATAAGATGTAAAATACTGACTTCTATGGTAGTGTAAACACTGTAAACATCCTTATTTGATGTTTTCCTGCACTAGGATATAGAGTCAGAGTGATGTGTAGGTGTTTGGCAAAACTACAGCTTTTTGGACACTGAGCTGTTGTAGGATGATGGAGGATTGCGACTAGCAACTTGGCTATATTTTGTGTCATCACACAAATTACTGTTTGATCCTTTACCTGGAACATACTGTAATTGTTTTACCCAGCAATGTCTAGGAAAGTGGGGGTTGGGGCGAGGGGGCTGAGCTGCTCTTTATCTGCTGTTGGTGAGAAGGAAGACCCCTACAACCAAACACTGGTAGCTATCAAACTGTATGGGATATGGTACAGAGACCTAAACCTGGGGCTGCATGGTTAAGTGAGACTGGGGCTGAATCGTGACGTGGTTGACAGCTACAGCATTGTGTTGTAATACTCAACATAACTGCAACGAAGTAAAGTATTGGGTCTTTAATAAATGTGACGCCAAAATCTCACAACTACTTTGGTTCAATCGTCTCTCTGTTTGTCTGCATTTGTATCAGCATCTTTTAAGCAAATATTTGTACTTTGTACTGTAGCTAATATATTTTATTCTGATGTTGCTCAGCCTGTGTTGGTTTCCTCTGTTTCCGGTTTTGGTGACTTATTTGCTGAATGTGGCTGTAGCTGTCAACTATAGTTTGTAAATTTGTCATGGGCAATGTCAACAGCAAAATCTATTTATATACTCCAAATAAAATATGTGTGTATGTATACAGCTTACACACTAAAAAAATTATAAAAAGTGGCTTAAAGGTTTCCAAAACAGCGGATGAGTTGTAGTCCAGTTGACCAACGGTATACTTTTGATAGAATTCCAACAAGACTCCCGCAGGGCTTTGGGTGTAAATGACTAAAATGTATCCCTGTTTGTTTTAGTTTGTGGAGTTTAGCAGCGTTTAACTGGTTTGTACAAAAATATCATGATCAAACAAAAACTACTGTAGTTTATTATTGGTAATACATATACATACAATATATTTGGAAAAAAAGCATGCACACAAAACAGGCATCATTTCAACATTGTTCCCTATTATGCTGGCTATGTAACGTCAGGAGTCGCACCCAGGGCCGGTGCTCCTACTCCCCATTCTACCTCGCCGGTGTACTAACCACCGGCCTGCAGCCGTCCATACATCCAGCGCACCTCAGCTACACACTGGACTTTCATTCAGTAATCACTCTCATTCATTTCACCTGTTTTGTGGGTATATATAAGGTTAGTGGTTTGTCTTATGAAATTGTTGTTTATTGCCAATCACTTCTCCGTGCGCGTTTATTGTTTTGTTTGTGATTCAGTGTTCGCTCTCATTTGTCTGGGCTTGTAGGCCTACTCACCTCACCTCATCCTATTACAGGCTATGGTTAGCAGCCTTCGGGTAAAGAAATATCTGCCGTCAGTTTGTTAGCTTCTTTTTTTCTTGCCTGCTTGCATGCTTTTAGCATACTGATGATGTGCTTGTCATATTTGTTATGTGATGTCCCCAATTATATCTATAACTAGTTTATAACTGCCACTGTGGCTCCACTGGATGGAACAAAGTCGCGCAAGCACAGTTGATGAGTTATTGTTTTGATTGTTGAAATGGTTTCAGTTATAACCAGAATATTGTGTATATACTGTATATCTCTAGAATTTTCTGTGGTGGTAAACACAAAACATTGCATGTAACAATGAACACAATTATAAACAAAACATGAAACTGCAACAGTAGCCTATATTTTAATGTGCTAAATACAGTATTGTAATATAGACCTAGGCTATAAAGCAAATACTGTAATTACATAGTGCCCAGTGCAATGCCTCGCTTTCTCATTTGCTGGTGTCATGCCGACATAGTTTCATTTTGTAAAACCAATCTACATTGTATGGATATACTAATGCTACTATACAAATACTACAGTAACACTGACATGTTTGTAAACAGTCAAACTGTGGGCAAAGGAAGAATTTTTCCCTGGGGAAATGTTGCCCCTTTGCCTAACGTGGATGAGCAGTACTGTATTGCTGAACAGTTGAAGAGGTTATGGATGATTTGGGGATATATTTTTGAAGAATGCATATGTATTTATATAACAAGTAAATAATGCAATTTGGAACAGAGGCAATCATCCTGTTAGAGACGTTTACAGAAAAAGGCAGCCATTGCAGCATACATATTTGGGTATGGCCAAATCTGAGTGCTCTGGCTCAGCATAACACATTCTTAAATAACCTAAGGAAAATAGTCTAGCTGCTACAAATGGAAATAGGATACAGTACTGTCAGAAAAATATTTTGCGTAATAAAAAGGTGATATTCTGAACATTTAATTCAGAATGAAATGCAACTTTAACCTAACATATATAATGATAAACATATATTAAAACATTTATTTTGAAATGTATTTTGATATTTTGAAATGACACAAAAATCCTTGGTAACAATTGCAGAATTGCAAATGCCTGACTGTTGATATTATATTTAGTACCATTTAGGTTCATTTTCTTCCTGTGCCAATATGAGTTTTTGGTGCATTTTACTGCTCATACCACATGATTTTTTTACAGGATCCATCACATGAATTGTATAACCCAGGGGTCATATTCACTAAGTGTTTTATCTCACCACCAGGAGTCCTTATAAATCTCACTATAAGTTAATAGCTAAAAGAAATCGGAATTCCGGCCAATTTTGACCTGTACCTCATTTTGCAACCTCTCAAAATCTAATAAAAAAAATTAGTTCATACTTCTGGCGATCTCTGTCAAGACTCTGTACGTTGTAGCCCAATGGAAACAAACAGGGCCATAGCCCCAACATTCTCACCCAAAACATGTCCTTTGGAAGTGTGTATCGTTAACGCTTTAAAAATATCCCAGATTTGGGCTGTATTTTACAATACGTATAGTATACTGTTTTGTGTGCATGCGTGTTATGTTTTAGCTTTACTGTATCCTAAAGAAAAAAAAACTTTTGATTTGTTTCCTGTTACTTCTTTATTATCTTGACTGTAAAAAAGGTCTTCCTGCATACATATAAGCTATAGATGTGAAAGCTGTGCATCATGTATTAACGGGGATGCAGAATGTATGTGCTGGTACTCTTGAATTGGGCTTAATCCTTAATCAGTCCCCAGAGATGAATATTCACCAAGCAGCAGTAATGAGGTGCACAATCAACAGTTCAATGCAAACCCACGATCCCCTGTGTCACACACACACACACACACACACACACACACACACACACACACACACACACACACACACACACATCCTTACAGGGCTATGCTTTTGCAAAGCACTAACATACAGCCCTTCCCAACACTTAACTTGTATCTCAGGTGATTTCTGAAGTGGGGACATCCACTGTTGAGGGAGATCTTTGTTTCTAGCTGTGATCATTTTTCACCCGCCCACAGAATATAAATCAATGCAACTGGTGGTGTATTGGTGGTATACTGTCTACAGAGAAATATCTAGCACTGAGGGAGAGCAGTCAGCTGCTACTGGGCTGCATTAGCTGAGTGACAGAACTGACCTTAACTCCTCTTCTGCTATTTCCGTTAGTTCAGCTAGTTCACAAGAGCACAGACCATAATGGTCATATTGATGGATAATTATAATTATAAATATAACTAATTTAAAGAGGTTTGTATACATTTAAATTAGACTATTAAGAAAACAAAACCAGAGCAGTAAAGGAATGATTTTTGAAAGCCAGAGCATGCTGCTTGCTCTAACCTTTGGTAGTGCAGGAGACATTACATTTACAGCATTTAGCAGACGCTTTTATCCAAAACGACTTACAATTACATTGTTCTATTACATGGAGCAGATAGGGGTTAGGCATCTTGCTCAAGGATGCTTACAGGTAAGCTGACTCTGGGGCTTGAACCCACAACCTTCTGGCTGGGAGTCCAACAACTAGACCACTAGACTATCCTGCCCCCATGTTGTGGTCTCTGGACATGTTGTGGTCTCTGGACTGTATGCAGTTCACATTTCTCCTCACATCTGGCCTGACACTAATGTGAAAGGCAACGACAAACAATGTCTCTGAATAATCTACGGGAAAGCTTCCACAGGTAACAAACAGAAGTTACCTGTTACCAAAATAGGAAGTTTGAAGAACCAGTATTTGTTGGAATTGTATGGCTTAAATAAACATATTCCGAGACTGTGATTTAGGGGTTTCCAGTGCAGTATTATTGTGGGCCAGGTATTGTATATAACAACATAGGTTACAACAAAAGTGATGCTTAAACACATTTGTATTAATTTTGTGTTATAACTCTTGTTATATATTGTGCTTTTGCTTTTGCTAGGTATATGCAAATTATGCAAACCCAGCACACTCAGACCATGTCAAATTCCTCTTAGGTGTAAACCTTCCTGGCAATAAAACCGATTCCGATTCTGTTTCCAAAGTAGTTGGTGCATCTATAAAAGCAACTGATGGTGCCTGTCGATACCATCAGGACTAACATATGATACAAACCAACTAACTGAATAAACAAATAAACAAATTAACAGGAGCAGATAGGTTCCGTACTAGTGTAAAGGTCCCAGTATATCATACAAAACATAACAGATTTAAAGTTAGGCCTTTACTTCAGCCTGCTAATCTTGCCCTTGCAGCTGCCTCATTTGGATCTGCTTGGGCACAGATGTCAGAAGGCACTCCTGCACATCTCTCCTATTAAGAAAAAAACTGATTACAGATTTAAATGTATGTAATTACAGAGGGCATGATAATTGAGGACGAACAGTAATCTTCTTGGGGAATTTTATGGTGAGATGTTCTGGCATCAGCTCAAATGTTTCTAAATCTGAAAAAAGTAAGGCATCAAATGTGCAGCTCATACTCCTACAATTGCAATCACAGATTTTTTGTTTTGTTCATAATCTTTGCTCCACAGATGTATTTGATTGTTCCAGGATCATTATCTTTTTGAACCTACAGAACATAATTGGAGCGTAGCATTGTGATTAGGTGGAATTGCTGAAAACAGTTTCAGAGACTGCTCACACAAGCCCAACTCTGTGCGCTGAATGCTTGTGAGACAATGGCGTTTTGACAAAAAAATCATTCAGTTAGATACTGTCTATTTCTGATACTCATCCTAACGGATGATAACGTGTCTGACATGAAAGTTCAGCAGAGTATTACTTCTGCAGAGAGAAACTCAAAGTTTTGGTGTCTTTTATAACCAAGTCAAAAATATAGGTCAGAGCAAGGAAGCAGATTAACCTGGAGGTATGATCATGCAGAGATAAAAGAGGAACTAACATCATATGCTATGGTAAATTCAAAAGTTTTCACATATTTGCCCTCATTTTCCTGTGGCCCCATTTTCCTCGATGGTAAAGGATCGCGTAGGTTTTTGAGCTTTCATTGGCAGGCGTATGTTTGAAATATTCAGCAAAGCTTCCAGTTTGTTAGGCAGCCACATGATTTTGAAATCAGGCAGAGACGAAAGAATCTAGCATGAGAAAGCTTATGACACTGTACCTGAAGGCCTGCCACTCAAGATGTCCCTGCCTGATTGCGTGCCCTGCAAGCTTCTGTCCAACTATAAAAGCTAAGCTTGGGGTCTTAGCTATACATAAATGATGTCATGGATTCTGACTGTATGTATTGTTTATTTGGAAGGGTAGTAGTACAACTATTTTCCACCTTAAAAAAGAATAAACTAACCTTTTGGGTCAGTTTCTACCACTTCCTAAAGAGCAGTAAGCTAACTTTACACCAGCTTGAATTATTACATTGACCCATAACACAATAATTTCACAAAAGCCAACATGCATAGCTTGTTTGCTTCATTTGTGGTGTGAGGTACTGAAACACAACACAGGCTTACACTAACCATGTTAGGAAACGCTTTCTACAAACTGCAGGAGAATCCATAATAACAAGTGCTCACCCTACCAGAAGTGACGAGCGCAGTCTGCCGCAGCAGCATCTAGATTCTAGACACATGCAAACTGATGACCATACACTCTGATAATGTAATTACTATTGACCTGTATATTTAGTTAAGGAATCGACTAAATTATTTTGCCAAATGAACATTCTAAAAAACCAACCATGGTTGGATGGTTGGATGACCAGTCTGCTTTGTTCTTATACAGTATCTTTCTGAATCTGAATTGTTAAAACGGTCATTCACTGAGATGAGGTAGTGCTTTCAAAAGTACAGGTGTATGTCGTTTACATTTATACTAACCCCATAATGGCAAATACAGTTTGATGCATGGTTGTACTTTATATTAGGACAGTTAAAAGAGAGAGGGCCAGGGAGTGTGATTACCTCCCACACGTATTCATTAATGTACCTGGCCAAAGGGTGAGCTGCCCATGGGCCATGCCATCTGGTATATCCCTTTACCACTCTTGCCAGACATTGCATGAGCATATTTCAGACAGTCTTTCATGCCAAACAACAAGCCAAGCAATTATCTGGTAAAAAAAATAGAAAAAATACTATCACTGCACCAATGATAAAAATGCACAACTAGGTGTATTGAAGCAGTTAATTAAATTACTTCACAGGAGCATACCGGCCTGTATTGTAAGCGAGCTGTTGATTATTAATCTCATTAATCTCTACCAGAACCTACACTCCTCCAAATGTGCACCGTAAGTGTATCGTAAAAGTGATAATTTAAAGAATTTCCATTTCAGCTAAAATATAAAAATGCTGAATGAAAAGGCATTTTGTAAATGCAATTTGTTTACCAATGTAAATAAATTAATGTTGTCATACCAATGCACAGCCAAAATCAATAACTAAACCATCATGTAGTAGAAAACAATTGTTATCTTTAAACTTTAAGATATGAGCACGTCACCTGATTTTCTTAAAAGGCAATGGCCCTCATTCATGAAACATGTGTATGATCAAATCTGATCTTATGATCATTTTACTAACAGCTGGTATTATCATTAATATCTTTGTGGTATCCTTACGATTAAACTTACGTCTCGGGTTCTGCACAATATTGCTTAGGATAATAGGGTGGCATGCCAATGTATCCTGGTAAGCATATTTCCAGAGAGCTGTGGCCAGCACAGACACAACTGGGGGCTATCCAAAGGAGACAAGACCTCATTTGTCACTTTTAAAAGGTAAAAGTTATTTGTTAATTGTTTTTACCAATAGTAGGATATTCAATAGAAACAAGACAATGGAAAATGTTTAGTCTGTTTTATTTGTTTCAAACTGTATTTTTCCTAGATTTGACTGGACTTTAGATGTTAATGTTTAAATCTCCAGGTCGTGGTTACGTTTAGCCATGACGATCGTTTTCAGCTACTAGATTTATCAACACCTGATCAATTTTACGCTGGGAACCCTGACGTAAGGTGATTTCTGCACTTGGGTCTGCACTGGTTTCTATGATAGATTGATTCATGAGGGCCATTGTGTACATTACAAATATGAGAGATTCAGCCAAAATCCCCTTCTATGTTTGTTGTTGCACAGGCATGCGCACAGCACAATGCACTGTTGGCATGTACCATAATGGACCTCATGCACGCACTTCAACAATCAAAGAAGTGGGTTAAGACTCAATCTCTCATCAAAACGTAAAACATACATCCACTTCACAACTACTTCAAAATGACATGTTTTGGGTGAGTTACAGATTGTTTTTTTTTGGTGTCCCTGCTTGTTTCCATTAAAATCTATGGAGTCTTGGGAGATTGTCAGAACTCTAAAGTGAACCATTTGATTAGATATTGGTGAGAAATAATCGCCACAGTTGGGAGAGGTGGGAAAATGAGATCCAGGTTAAAATTGGTCGGAATTCTCCATTACCGATAAGCGCAGAGGCTCACAGGATTAGGATTATCAGCAGGTCAATGCTCTTTGCTTCTCCATAGATCTTGTCCATAGTTTAACCACGCCAGGTCTCCATGAGCTCATTAACATTCGAGTGGGGGGTTGAGCAGTAAAGGCAGGAATTGATCCTTCTGACTGTGAATGAGTGTGGTGGATAGTTTTCCCCCCTCTCTCTCTCTCTCTTTCTCTCTCTTTGATCTTTCTCCCTCTTGCGTTCTCTAACTTTTTCTCTCTATCTATCTTTGTTCTCTCTGTCTCTGCAGGGTTAATGGTTCAGCCAATTTCAGTACCAGGGACAGTTGGAGCTAAAAGGCACGCACAGCCTAGACCTCCCCTCATGTGAAAGGTTTGACTCATTTATGATAACTGAGATATATAGACCCCGGTCCGGGGGGGGGGGGGCGGGCGCGCCCCCCCCCGCCCCCCCCCCCCCCCCCCCCCCACACCCCGGACGCAGCCGCGG